>JAOTRH010298583.1:0-38272 GCA_034768845.1 Heliamphora exappendiculata | reverse complement strand
GAATATACGGACTATACATTCATACATCACAAATATAAATATGAAACCATAAATGCAAAACCATCTCAAATGTTTCTCATTAAAAAGCCAGGGACCCATAATAAAATATATAAAAAGCATGAATTTTCAGTATACATTCCCAACAGATAGAAATTGTGATAATAATATTGTTAGGCACCATGAGTTCGTTACTGGCATGCTATCATTGTAATTTAGACTTTGGAGTTGACACTGATGCGAAGGCATCATACATCTTAAGGTGGGAGCGTCTGGAAGTTGAGTTGTGGGCACATACATCTCATGCATTGCATTGCCCTCCTTGAAAGTAAATTCTATACTTGTTTACTCTCTATGACATTATCAATGCTTAAACCTTTATAATTGTGGGTTTTGGTGGATTACTTATGGGTTTCTTGGGTAGGACTTTGGGTTTACTTTTGAGCTTCGGCTGATGACGTTTACGCCACAAGTGAAGGGAAGGAATTACAGGAAGAGGAGTATCACGAAGAGCCCGAATATCTTGAAAAATAAGGGTATAACAAGCCACAAGGATTCGACATCGCTCTTGGGGAGCAGTAGAGTTTATTCTTTAGTCTCTTTATCCAAGATACTATATCTCACTTTATTGGATGACTGTAATACCTTTACTTACTTTAAATGGTTGGTCAAGCACTTGAACTTTACTTATGCTATTAAGTACTCTATTTATCTACAATGTATCGGTAAAATAACCCTAATTATGCATATATTTACGTCTTTAACGTCCCCAAAAACTAGGGCGTTATATTTCATGGCCACCTGCCTAGCCGCATGATTTTGATCCCCAAACATCTCTTTGAGGTTCATAATCATGTCATAGGCGCTGGGCATAGACTGATGTTGATGTTATAATACATTTGACATGGAAGCCAAAATGTAACACCGCGCCATCTGATCAGCCTTTTGCCACTTCTAATAAGGCCGAATTTCCCGTTCGGTCACCCCCTCATCAGGTTTTGGTGGACAAATATTAGTTAACACAAACTTATAGTCCTCAGTGGTTAAAACAATATCTAAGTTCCTTTTTCAGTCAACATAATTAGGACCCGTTAACTTGTTTTCTTTAAGTATTGTTGCGAGAGGATTGAAAGTTATTTTATCCTGAGAATCACATAATTAAAAATCATTAATTAAGATAAGAAAAAACTTTGAATTTTATTTTTAATTGGTCCCCTCTACCATTTAAAAAAAAAATTCTCTAGCGACCTGGTACCTCGTGAATAGAATGCCTCGATGGGAAGGACGTCTACCATTCATCATTTGTCCAGACAGTCTAATTCCTATTAATTTTATTATCTAGGCAACAAACCATGCTAAATAAAATTAATTAGCTAACGTAGCTTCGATCCTATAAATAATAGCAGTGACTCAGATGGTGAAGATACTATTATTTACAGCTTAGTATAAACCATCACTTAATCACGAATCAATCATTTCGCAATGAAGTTTTTAGATGGAGAAGTGATTCACACTAACAATTATCTAGAATTATCCCATATGAGGTTCGTACCGGTTATTCCGCAAGTAATTCTAATCGATGGGAAGGAAGGCCCAAATGCCAACACGCAAAATTAATTACATAACCTACAAACTAGTGATGGAGACCACGAGATTTATCTGTGAATAAATTATATCTTCCACTTAGTTTTTAAAACATTTTTTAGGGTTATATAAAAAAAATTTAATTATAACAAATTTATAATTTCAAAATAAAATACACGTTACAAAGATTCTGGTAAAAAATAATCTTATATGTCATATGTGTAACTAATAAAATTTTCAATTATCTCTTTTTATGAAAAATGTTTTTAAATAAAACTTGAGAATTTTGATTTATTATATAGTTACTCATATTAATTTTGAAAAAATAAATTCATTTAAATTAATTCCTTTGTTAGTATGCAACAATAATAGTTGTCCATGTTGTCCAGAATCATACATCCACAACAAAAATCATAAACAATAATAAACATGCATATGACAATAAATAAACAAATAATCCTGGCTTCTATGGTCAATCCATAATATCCTGAGCTGCTTCATGATCCTAAGGCATCCATGTTTGCCTCTGCGGCATAGGGTTCAACCTGCCTGGTCAAGTCGTAGGGTCGAGGGGCAGTGCCTCTGGTAGGGTCGAGGGCAGCGCCCCTAAAACCAAACACCATTCCATCATGTTGAAACCCTGATCCGAGTTAAAATCTGCAAATATCTTAGCTCAAAACTTAACCAAACACACTGCTCTATTTTCGTTCCGACGGGTTGACCGCCATCTGGACGGTCCTGCTCCAGTGACTTCTCTATCCAGACGGGTCTGCTCTAGAAACTTTTCCGTCTGGACGAGCATCCAAACAAAATTCCTCCTGAAAGATTTTCGTCCAGACGGAAGGTCGGGCGTCCAGACGGGATCAAGATTTTTTTCTCGTGATTTCCTGCCCTAACTGTGCTGTTCTTCACCAAAACTGTTCTAATCACTTTAGAACTCAACAAAATGACAAAAATCTCTGCCGAGGCTTCCAAAACATGATATAATCCTCAACTCCAACCTGTTAAAGATTACAAGCTCGTTTACTATGTCTCTTTATCAAGAGTTCACATTCAATCTACTAGAGAGAGAAGATTGTAAATGATCTTATGCCCCAAATAGAGTTCACATTGATTCTACCATGATCAAAATGCCATGGAAACCAAAAATCATCATCATACATTCATATATGACCATAAAGCCGGAATAGAACGCTGCAAAACAGAGGTTAACACAGTTCTAGCATACCCAAACCCCATATGCATAGATCAACTGATATGGACAACATGGATTTGAATAAAATCATATTCATATTCAACGTAGGCTCTGATACCAATTGATAGAGGCTAACTGCCAAGATCCATTCATTATGATCATGATTTAAGCCAAACAAAACTGAACGGGCAAACGCCAAAACTGGCTTCAGATCAAAACTTTTTGATGTCAAAACGATTACAAGCAAAGCCAGTATATACTCCCAAAGCTAGATTAGAGTTATACCTTACAAAATTTGGTATGATTGATTTCGGTTGCTACAACAACTTTTAATCTAGAAGCTTTCGGGGTTGTAGACTTCAAGTTGAAGCTCCAAATCCATGCCTTCTGTTGTATTCCCAAATGCTAGAATGCATCTATAGTATGGGCTACCTTAAACGTGTTCTTCACAACCCTTTCTAGCCACCAAGAGAATACGTGAAAACCCTAGTCGTATATAATGTGTGTTTATGGCTAGGGTTGTATAATTGCATATAAATAAGTTACAGCAGGGATATGTGGAGTAAATATAATTTGGGCTCCCAATGTAATTATGAAAACCCACCTCAACCCAGATGCAATTTCATAAAAAACATTAATTATAATTCATTCCACTAGAGAATTATAATTTTACTCACAGTCATATTCTCAAAACCAAATATTCGAGCTCTTATTATTAAATACTTATTTATTCTCCTCACATTAGGATTTCAAATACCTACTGATTAAATTAAATTACCGACAATTATGTTTAATCGATTTCTTTAAAAAATTCTTAAATTATTCTCCTTAACTTATTTGACTGTTGGATAATTAAATCCACCTGTACGATTTGGCTTAGTCAAAACTTATAAGTTCCCTTAAGAGGGTATCATCAATCCTGATATTTTAGGACCTGAATTCTGTTAATAATTAATATTACCATATAATTAATATCGTTATCCAACTCACTTGGATTATAGACCTGCAAAAGATCAAACCCTTTAATGAATCAAAATAACAAATATTAAATATACATAAATAATTAATTATTTTGGAATTAAGAGTATAAGCACTTGTAATAATCTTGAGGTGTGAATTAATTTATATAGTCAGTATAAAATTAATTACCCGAACATAGTCATGTTCAATGCACACAAAGTGTATTAGCACAGCGAGTCGGAACAATAGGCGATGCTATTATCTGTTTTCCGTAATCAAGACAAGTCTATTAAAACTCTGCGCTACAGTCATACCGATGGTTTGTCCAATTCCGTTTAAACTGTGATTCAAAAACTTATATTCTACAAGAACTTTTAATCTAGTCTTCCGTGTGCATGCTGAACTCTTCACACCAGATTAAATATTATGTAGAATAAAAAACATCTATGCACGACATTAAATAAATAATAAAATACATATATTACTCATTGAGATTCTCACAAAAAATAAAAAAAAAATAATTTTATTAATAAATAAAATTAAATACTAAAATCAAAAAATTTATGATTTTTAGTATACAATTCGGACATTACCAGTTTTTTCATGATTGCGTTTTGGGATTTTTGCTTACCTTTTAGGGCTTGTTTGGGTGTTTCTTTTGGGATTTAAATTTCATTTTAAAGTCTTTACTAGAATTTTTAATTATTTTTAACCCATGTTCTCGTTTCAAATTTTTAGGTATTGTCTCAACCTATAAATTTGTGATTTTTTCTCGATAAATTTAATTTTAAAGTCTTTACTCGACATTTTAATTATTTTTATCCCGTGTTCTCGTTCTAAATTTCTAGGTCTTAACTCGACCTATTAATTTGTGATTTTTTTTCGATAAATTTAATTTTAAAGTCTTTACTCGACTTTTTATTTATTTTTATCCCATGTTCTCGTCCCAACTTTTTAGGTCTTGACTTGACCTATTAATTTTTTATTTTTTCTCGATAAATTTAATTTTAAAGTCTTTACTTGACTTTTTAATTATTTTTACCCCATTATCATCCTGAATTTTTAGTTATTGACTCGACCTATTAATTTATGGTTTTTCGGTTAAGATAATTTTTAGGATCATGACTCGATCCTTGTGATTATTTTGTCCCCAACCAAATTCTTTAATCTTGACTCGATCTTCAAATTGTTGTTTGCTCGTGCTATTCTAGGTTTTGACTCGACCTTTAGGATATCTTTTGACCTGCTAGCATCTGCATTATGTTTTACATCTTGCATTTTGCATCTTTTGCATCTTTTGCATTTGCCCTAGAAATACGTTTTGGTCTGATTCCTAGCAAAGGGGTACATAGGCAGCTCGATAAAAATTCGGGCACGACCACCATCATCTCTATGCTTGTGTGTTTTGCAGCTTAAGATTGGTGGCTCGGTCAAATGGATGTTGTGTCTGGGTCTTTAACATAACTCGCATCACATGTTGCAATGTACCGCTCTGCTCTCTCGTGACCCCTACTCTAATCAAAAGACTAAAGGCCCCTACTGATGATTGAAAGGGCAGGCACTGAAATGAGAAAGGCTTATATGCAAGTTTTGTCAAAGAGGGACAACTGTAGACATCACAATTTGACACTGCCAAATCTTAGGCTTATCCAGTTGAGTTCAATAATGAAAACCAAGTTGTAATGATGACTCCGCACGATCACCGGGAAGCAATCTGAGTCCAGTATTCCATGAAACCAAACCACAAGATCACATCTTTTGAACTTTGATGCTGCAACCTTTTGAACCTTACGACCTGATTGTTCACTGGCCCAAGTACTTCAATCGCAACCTTTTGAACCTCGCGACCGTTTGTTTGAATGTTACAACCGCAATAAGAATCTCTTGAAAACCCTAATATTTGTCGCGGTCGCAACCTCACACCTCACGGTCGCAACCTTTGAAGGTGGGGATTGCAAGCTTTTTTAGCCCATTCTGAGCATTGAATGTGGCAGCACCTCATTGGCTGGCATACTCTATATAAACATACATTTGGTACAATTTCAAAGGACCTCTTTCCCGACATCGAGATATTACTACTTTATCGAGTACTATACTAAAAGTACACCAGTACTCTGTTGCATTCTCAACTAATATCTTGATCCACACTCTTGCTCGACTTTGATACTGAAATCGGACTGCAACTTGGAGACCATAGAGCTGATCACCACACCCTACAACTCGAGGATTCATCTGGATTGTTGCATTCTAGGTATTCTATTGGATCCTCGACACTTCTCTTCTCATATTCTTTACTCCAATGAAGAGGTCGGGTTAGAATTTTGAATATCAATTCTTGAATTGTATGTCTATTCCTTTACTATTGTCATTATTAGGTTTAATTTCTCATCCACATGTTAAGATTTTGATATTAATTAATTGAGTTATAAATATACATGATCCTAAGATTATGTTTCGAACAAAGTTCTTTGTGATCTCATAATGTTTTGGTTAAAGTCATAATAGCATGCTTCTGTTTCTTTGCTTTACTTTGCATATGCATCCCACATTCACAACTCAGTGCACTGTTCATTAAAATTTTATAAAACAGTGTCTACGAACCCTGTGGTAGCAACATTCATAGTTATGGTCGTGACACTGTGGCACTAGCATCCTCACGGTCGCAACATTCAACGTTGAGCCCATGCACTTTCACTTCATATTCCTCATAACCGCAACCTAAATATATTACGACCGCACACTTTTGTTATTTCCAGTATCTCAATTCTGTTTCAGTAGCTTAATTATGGTTCTTCATGTTCTGTTGATTACTAGCATGCAATTTGTGGTATATACCAGAATGTTTCAAACTTAGAAAATCTTAGGTTTATTTCTCTCTAGTTTAAGCCCATATTATGCTTAGTCAAATTTTAACATGATTAGGATTTGTTAGCTTCATTTACATGATTTTATGCTTTGTGTATCACATGTGGTTTGCTTCATGTATCTTTTTACTAGAATTTACATGCCTCAGGATCTAAGATTTTCTTTTATTCTTTGTTTGGTGTTCTATATACCTACGTTATGTATTTTTATTATTTGCTTTTGGATGTTCTCTCTTTATCCTCATTTTCTATATTTGCATGCATTTGATAATTATAATTAAGAACCAATTATAATTAGTAGAAGTTAACCTTATGGTTGGACAAACAGAGTGCCTAACACCTTTCTTGATTTGTACCTTAGCCCCTAAACCTTTTTTTCTTTTGTTAAGGTTTTCAAAGATCAATAGCCCATTTTTGTTTTTCTTTATTTTTTTCAAAAATTAAGTGGCGACTCCATTTTTCAATAAAAAAGGGTTTTCAAGACATTTTTCTTTTCAAGGTGTTAAAAGATTTGTAAATTAACTATTAAATTCAACTTTTTCTTTGTTTTGAATAAACCATAAATCTAAGCATCACACCTGGCCAAGGCCACCTCAGCCCCAAAAGATGAACTGGACCATGGTACTCCTATGCAATACCTAGCCAAGTCAGCCTTAGAGTAGATGGAATATGAGATACTAGAAGTAGGAAGGGACCAAGTATGCCAAACCTAGATGGACCCAATCACGGTGTATCTCAAAGATGGTGTCTACCCAACATATCAAAATGAAGCAAGGAAGTTGCACCATAGAGTCAGCCGGTACACTATTATAAAGGGGCAGCTTTACAAGAGAGACCTGTCCCTCACATACCTCAGATGCCTTACAGAAGACGAAGGAGACTACGTCCTAAGGGAAATTCATGAAAGAGTGTACGGTAACCATGGCAAGGTTCGAGCATTGGCGCACAATGCACTAAGGGCAGGATATTATTAGCCAACCATGGCACGGGATGCTTCTGCCTTAGTGAGGACATGCGATAAGTACCAAAGGTTCGCAAACGTGTCGAGACATCCCCCTACGAAATTGACCGTGATCACGTTTCCCTAGCCATTCGCCAAGTGGTGGATAGACCTAGTTGGTCCATTCCCATTTGGGAAAGGATAAACCAAATTTGTCATAGTGGCCATTGACTACTTCACTAAGTTGGTGGAAGCTGAGACATTAGCTAAGATAACTAAAGCCAACACGGTAAGCTTTGTGTGGAAATCCATTGTTTGTGGGTTTACAGTACTGAGGCCATCATAAGCGACAATGTGAGGAAATTTGACAACAAAAAATATAGAGAGTTTTGTGAGCAGTTGGGCATCAGAGTCCATTACACCACCCCAACTCACCCCCAAGCCAATAGTAAAGTGGAATTAACCAATTGGACTCAACTAAAAATGATAAAGACAAGACTCGAGAAGGCAAAGGGTTTATGGGCAGAAGAGTTACTGAGTATCCTTTGGGCCTATCGAATGACTACCCGAGCAACCACGGGAGAGACACCATTCATGTTGGCCTTCGAAATCGAGGCAGTTATACCAGTCGAGATTGGTCTACCCAGCGCCCGAGTAATGCAGTTTGAGGAAAGGGAGAACATAAAAGGTCTACAAGAAAACCTTGACATCATCGACGAGGTACGAGAACTAGCAGTAATCAGAATGGCCGCATACATGCAAAGAATGAAATAATACTATGACAAGAGAGTTAGAGGGCGAGAGTTCAGTACATGAGATCTTGTTTTAAGAAAGGTGACCCTGGCAACCAAGGATCTTCAGCAAGGAAAGTTAAGGCCGAGCTGGGAGGGGCCTTTTCAGGTGGAGTAAAGGGTCCGGGCATGAGTTTACCGTCTCAAGGAGTTGGCAGGTAAGGCCTTACCACACCCATGGAATGCGGACCATCTGAGGAAGTACTACGAGTGATGTAATACTTTTTCATTATTAATAAAGATTCAGTTCTTGCGACATTTCACATGCCCGCCTAAGGAAAAGACAACAAAATAGCTCGGTCGAACTCAGGATGGTCAGGGCTACCAAGAGCCCGACCAAAGCCTACCAAGAGCTCAACCAGGGCCTCATCAGATTTTTCTTGCTTCTTGACAACACGGTCAGCCTCATGATGGTCTGGGCTACCAAGAGCCCGACCAAGGCCTTAGTAAATTTTCCCAGTTGCTTGATAGCTTGGTCGGCCTCAGGATGGTCAGCGCTACTAAGAGGCTGACTAAGGCTTTAACAAATTTTTCAACCTGCTTAACATCTTAGTGGGCCTCAGGATGGTCGAGGCTACCAAGAGCCCGACCAAGGCCTTAGTAAATTTTCCTAGCTGCTTTACAGCTCGATCGACCTCAGGATAGTCTAGGCTACCAAGAGGCCAACTAGGGGCTTAGTAAACTTTCCCAGCTGCTTGAAAGCTCAGTCGGCCTCAGGATGGTCTGGGCTACCAAGAGCCCGACCAAGGTCTCAGCAAATTTTTCTAGCTGCTTTACAGCTAGGTCGGCCTCAGGATGGTCTGGGCTACCAAGAGCCCGACCAAGGCCTCAGCAAATTTTATCCTAACTCAAACTCGACTCTCTAATCACTTGATCGGCCACATCTATGGTATGATGCAAAAATAGTGTTAAGGGGTATTTAGAAGAGCCAAGCAAAGAAAATTAAGTTGAATGTGCAGAAGGTCAAAAGCTATGGATTAAACTAAGCAGACTATGCCAAAAAGTTAACAATTCAAAAAAATCAAAAGACAAGAAAAGCACATAGTCAAACATGACCTAATCACGGCCCCAAAATAAAGTAAGGATTAATGTATGTCTTCTATTCGCCCAAAACATGGCTCGACTACCAAAGGCTTAAAAGTGTTTTAAAAGAAAATGAAAAGGCAAATAAAAGTCAAGATGAGGGGCTCTTCATGTCATCGTCTTCTGGAAGAAAGCTAGAGAAGTCTAAATCTTTAAAAGTAGCAGTCGCCCGAGCCTTCATGTCTTCAAACCCGTTCAGGTAGTACTCGGCCAACTGGGCACCGTACCCCTCAAACACCTTAAACTTCTTAATAGCAGCTCCCTCAACGGTTCCCAGCTACGCAGACAACTCCAATACTCGGGCTCGGGTAGCCTCCTCGCTCCTCTTGGCTGCAATGGCCTCTGCTTCCATGCATAATATGTCCGATGGGGAAGGAAACCTTCCTACCAACACGTAGAATTAATTGCATCGTCTACAAACTAGTGATGGAGACCACGTTATTTATCTGTGAGTAAATTCTCTCTCCTACTTAGATTTTTAAAAAAGTTTTGAGGGTTATAAAAATCCATTTAATTAAAATAAATTTATTAATTTCAAAAGTTACACGATCTAAAAGAATCCAAAATATCTTTCCGTGTACACAATTCTAAAGATTCCGATTTGTCAAGCCATCTTTTCGTGTTTTAATGCATAATAAATAAAATATCCGATGAATGCACAAATTTTCATTTAACTTTTCAGTTAAGATAGTGATTAAAGGCATTCAATTATTATATTTATACGTCACACATTTTTCAAAAATAATAATTTATTAAGATTAAATATTTTTTATTTAATTAACTCAAAATTTAGAATTAATCTATACGTTTTTCGAAGATATCCGATTTAATAAAAAAAATTCTTAAACGTGTTATTTTATAAAAAATAAAATATCTAAATTTCATTTAATTAAAAACTTTTAATTAAAAAAAACTTAATTTTATTTTTCTTTACAAAATTTTAATTAAAATTAAAATTTTAAATTAATTAAATTAACAGGAATATGTAAAACAGATATTCATCATCCACGCAGTTTAAAAGAATATAAATACAAGATATGTATACATTCTGATTTTATAATCAAAATAAAACTCTAAAGAATTTGAGTTTCCTACAAACAGATAAGTTTTTAGTTTTTCAATCCTTATAGAAAACTGCTTATCAAAATCCGAATCCTATCAGGATTTTTCAATAATCAGTGTTATAGATGAAAAACACATCTCATATCAGTTATCATTAGAAAAACAGCCGCCAAGACCCCAAACCATCAGCCACCGCTGCTAGCCAAACCATCAGACCGCCGCTAGCATGTGCCGCTTAATTCCCGAGACTGTTTCGGCCTCATCCGAGCTCTATTTTTGTTCTCAATTTTTCTGGAATGTAGCTAACAAAATATACTATTTTTTTGTCAAAAACCTGGTCGAGAATAGCCTGGAAAATAGGCTTCGATGGTCGCTAAAACATAAAAAAGCGTTACTACCCCGCAACAGCACTGCACCGCCAACTTTTAGAGGTCGCTCCGGCCTCATCCAAACTCTGTTTTTGTGATAACCCAATACGCATTTATTTTATTGATTTTCGTTTTTAGTCCAATACTATGGTGTGAAAAAAAAATTAGATTGCAAGTTTTAATAATATGGAGGATCATGAACGAATTAATGAGTTTTGGAATAATTGTAAAAACTAAAATAACGAGAAATTTTGATAATATTCAAATGCTAAAAGTTCAAATGAGGTTAAGGTTGGGAGAGCAAGGAAACCCTACCTCCAAACCCTGGGAGAGAGATTTGAAAAAATCATAAGCTTTCGAGCAAATCCAAGGTAGGATTTAGATTATCTCACATGTCTTTAGATTTGGGTTGATATTTTCTGTATATAAGTAAAAAATTGAGTCTATTGCATGCTTAATTAACCTCTTGATGGGTTTGTGTGTGTGTTGAGTTAGTTTTCATTAAAATGGAAATTTTTGGGAGATGAATACCCATGAAATTGATGATATGTGACATCAAGAAAGGGTTTTGAGACTTGAATCTAGTGTGTTTGGGTTAGAAATAAGTGTTTGAAGCATGTTTGATAAAGGGTTATGTGTTTGGAGGTTTGAAACTCAAAACAGGGGCAAATCTAGGGTTCTCTTGGGTGCCAGCGCGCTCGAGCGGATCTCTATCCGCTCGAGCGCCCGACATTCGCTCGAGCAGACTGACTGCGCAGGGCCAACTTCTTTTGTTCATATCTCCTTTATCCAGACTCTGAAATAGGGTCATTTTTGTACTCAAATCGAAGCCCCGAAAGTCCTCCTTTCAAACCGACTACTCTCACAAGGAAATGCTTTTTGTAGAAAATATTATGATTAAAATAGTGAGGGTATGTCAAAAAAATTTAACCATTTTTCACCCATTTTTAGACAAATGTTATAGAAAAAGTTATTTTCATTATTATTGGCCCTTTTTACTAAATTCCTAGTCCCTTGAGCTTATGGCACATCTATAGATATATCTAAATTGAGTTGAGATGCATGCATTGGACCTGTTGATTGGGTTTTCTTTTACAACGAAAGTGAGTTTCAAATTGATATATGTATATATATATTTGGTGGGTGTGAACCTTTTAAAATGATGTGGTTCTCTTGGTATCAACCTTGTGTTATAGGTATTTGACAACATTGTGATATGAGAAATTGGTAACACTGTGATTTATGAGAAACTGTGTAATGAAAGTTATGAAATGAGAAATTGTATAATGAAAGTTGTGATGTTAATTTTGGGTTTGGGATCACAATGATGTATTATGGTAATGAGTGGGAGATGAACCATTTGTGTGTTGGACTCCCAGATTGTGAATAATTAACCTAAAATGAGCCATACGGATTGATGTAGAATAAGTTGGGCTAGCGAATCCATGGTGAATGACCGAAAACTTGCGCAAGATGGGGACCACATGCCCACGGGTTAATCCCCAAAATGTAGTGTTGTGTCGTGGTGAGTTATAGAGCTATCTATTACCCAATTATTTCGTGTAGCCTATTGCGATTAATAGGGAGGGGTTTCTATAAGCTGCACATGATACTGGTTCATTAGAGGCGATACAGTTTTGTGAAAAACCAAGAAAGAACAGAAAGGAGTTATAAATGGTAAACGAATGGATAAATGGAAACAAATTTGGGTGTGCGTGAGTATGCGTGTGTTAAAAGAAATGACTTGGTAAAAATGTGCATTTTCATTTGGTTACACCCATCACACCTCACAAATCATGCCTTATATATGAGTTAATCTTTATCCGACGAGCTTCGTCTCATGTATATGTGTCAAACAAATTTCAGGTGCCGAATAGTGGAATGATAACAAAGCTATGGATGCTTTTGAAAAGGGCAAAGAATGGGAGCCAAGATATCTTTGTTTTGTTGTATATGAAACTAATGGAAGTGATGTAATGAAAGTGATAGTTAACGTTGAATGTATATTATCTCAAACTTTTGTGGTAAACCTGGGTATGTAAATTTTGGAACTTGGATGGTTTTATTTAAACCTTTTAAATGTTATATACAATATTTTATTATTTCTTGGGGCATTACCAATGGATATAGTCTATGAATCACATGCTTTGGGGTTAGTTCATGGACCCGGGTTAGGGTTGTGACAGAATGGTATCAAAGCTCTAGGTTCGGATACCTAGGAGTCGTGGGAAGTGAGGACGACCTTTTTACAAGAATTGTTTGATGATCATTAGGCACCACTACACGGCATGGTTTGTGTGCTTGCATGGGATTGTGGTTGTATTGTTTTGCGCATGCTATGTGTTTATATGAGCATGGAGGTTGAGTCTTGGGGTGATGTGGCATGTCATTTGGCATCTAATCAACTACTTTGGGGTTCGAAATAGAAAAGGTTTGGCCGATGTTTTTTCTATGAGAAATCTGAATTAGTTGCTCAAATTGTCGCGTTACTTCGAGGCTTTCCCTCAGTATGTGTTTGTGTGTTAGTGTGATTAAATTTGAGTATGGTTAGCCCCGTTTGCGCTTAAAATTGAATCTATTCAGGAAGAGAGTGTCGATTTGTTTACGAAATCTGTATTGACGATCGTTTTCTTTTCATATAGTGATGCCTCCTAGGCAAGAAGGAGGTAGACGCCGAGGTCGCGGTCGGGGACGCGGGAGAGCGTCAGTTCCTGAAGAAGGGGATATCAACACCCCGCAGGAAGTAGTTGGGGGTGCAGAAGTGAATCAACAAATACTGAATGCTTTGAGGACTTTAGTTGGGGCTGGGGCTAACCAAGGGGGAGCACGGGATATAGACAAAAAGGCTGGAATGATGATGAGAGAGTTTCAACGGTTAAACCCTTCTACTTATGTTGGGGAAATCGAACCTCGAATGGAGATGGAATGGTTAAAGGTAGTTACCTGGATCTTAGATACTTTGCAAATAGTGGAAGATGACCTTAGGGTTGGTTTCGTTACTTTTCAACTTTGGGAAGAAGCAAATGGCTGGCGGGAGTTTGCTAAGACAACGACAGACGATACATGGGCCGCGTTTACAGTAATCTTCCTGGAAAAATTATTTTCCAGAGTCCATTCGAGATACGTATAGAGAGGAATTTCTATCTTTGATACAAGAAAATATGTTCGTTTTGCAATAAGAATCAAAGTTCACAAGCTTGTCAAAATTTGCGCCAGAAATGGTGTCAACGGAAGAATTAAAGGCCAAGAGGTTCGAAAGGGGTTTACGACCCGCTATCCAAGAGAAAGTGGTAGGGTTCCGATTGAGGGTTTTCTCGAAAGTAGTTGAGATGGCCATGGTAATAGAAAGTGCTATGGCAGACAATTGCAGGATCATGGAAAAGAGGCAACGATCGGTGGCTAGAACAACACAATCTGAAAGACGACCTTATAAGAAGTGAAGATTGGAACAGGGCAATACTAGTTCGGCACCGCAGAGATCTTATCAGACCCAACGCTCCGTACCCACCCCATATGTGGCCTCGACGGCACGGCTAGAGTGAAGGGAAGTTGCGTGTTTTGTTTGTGGGCAGCAAGGACGCCGGGCTAGAGAATATTCGTAAAGAAAGCATGCACCAGGACAACAAAAAAAACTCGACACAAGGGCAGCCTCAGGAGAGGGGACCCTGTAGACACCCCAATTTGACTCCGCCTAATCTTAGGTGAATCTGATGATGAAAACAGGTGGAATGGTACTTCAGTTCGATCCTCAGAAAGTGATCCAAGCTCGGTATTTGAACCCAATCATCTAAAAACCTTCAAACCAATAAAATTTTGTTGAACCATCGATAACATGTTGTCCAAGTCATTCTAAAAGTGGCAAAGACCGTGTTCATTGCGATAACCGCTAATAGAACCTCTTGGAAACCCTAGCCAAAAGTGGCGACCGCCACCTCCAAACCAGCGACTGCCAGCTTCCATTGTGGCGACCGCCAATAGAACCTTGTGGAACCTTCTTTAAACATGGCGACCGCTGTGTCCAATATGGCAACCGCCAACTCCAAATGGCATGACATGCCTTAGAACGTGGCAGCATCTCATTGGTTGATAAACTCTATAAAGACCGTACTTCTGGTACATTTTTAAGGACATAATTTTAGAGAGAGGTTTAGTAAGGGAAGCTATGCCGAGTTGCTGAGCAATTCTGAGCCACGACGCTAAAGCCCTGCCGAAATACCGAGATCCAAACCTCCGATGCCTACTTTGAAACCTTATCTTGTATCACAATCCGAGGATTGGTAAGTTGAAGCACATTCTCCCGATTTGAGGATTCCATAGCAATTCACGTATTCCGTTGGATCCTCGATCTTTCTAACTCGATTTCCTCTCTTTTAGAGTGATCGGGTTAAAATTCAATTTCAATTCATATTATCCTTTCATTTACATGGTTAATCCTATTTACTTCATGTAATTTAGTTGTTTTCTTTAGTTGTTTAGTTATTAATTTCTTCACACACACACTTAGCGCATTGTCATTTTTATTTGTATTCATTAATTAGTGCTAATAATTTTTTAGCAACTACAACTTATTGATGTTGTTAGTTGTTATAAAAAGCACTTACATTGTATGAATGTAATTGTCAATATTACATTCATATCCTCCAATTAAAATAATTGTGTGCTTATTTCCTTTTTATCTCTTCCTTTTATATTAGTTTAAAGTTCCTTTATTAGTTATTATTTTAATTCTTTAATGTTCCTTTATTTTCAGCATTAGTTTTATACTCTTTTTTTTTATTTACTTCCTTTTCTTTTACTTGCAATTTAGTTTTAATTTCCTTTCAATGCACTATTTTTTTTCTTTTTCTTTTATTTCTTTTCTTTTCTTTTCTTATTAGCTTAATGTTCCTTCATTAGCCTTTTTTTTCTTTAATAGTAGTGTAATTTTCTTTTCTAGCATCTTTCTTCTTTTTTTCTTTTCTTTTCTTGTAATGAAACTTTATTTTCTTTTTTATAATGTAGTTTTATTTTTCCCTCTAATGTTCCATTTCTTATTTTTCTTTCCTTTTTCTTCTTCTATAGTTTTATTTTCTTTTCATAGTACTTATTCTATCTTTGTTTTTCTTTTATTTCATTAAACCTAAAAATCATAAAAAATTCTTTAAGCTAATTTTTTTTTTCTTTTTAAATGTAATTCTCTTCTCTTTATTTTCTTTTCTTTTTGTTTTCTTCTATCTCTTTTAAAGAAAATGTAAAAAAATAAATAAAAAAAAAATAGTTCGGTTTTCTTTTTCATTAGTATAATAACATGTTTTAACCTTTTTTTTTAGCATAATTCTTTTTTTCTCAACTTTTTCTTTTATTTTAAATCTTTAAATTCTCTTTTGTTATAAGACTTTTATTTTTAGTTTCTTTGTTAGTAAACTCTTTTTTTTATGCATATTTTATTTTAAATTTAGTATTAAATATTCACCATATTAATGTTTCTCTAAATACATGTTTTAATGTGCATATTTTTGTTACTTTGAAATCATGTTTAGAATAGTTTTATTTATTTCTTGCTAACAATTCATATTTAGGTAATTTTAACAATTTCTAGCATATTTTTGTTCTTTTATTTGAATCATGCTAACTTAGGTTGTTTTAATAATATTGCATGCGGGCGTGTTTCGTGTATCATTTAATTAGAAATTGCATACCATAGAATTTAGGAATTCATCCATTTATTTGTCCTAATTTGGAGTGCTATGTACATATATTATGTATTTTTCATATTTGATTTTAGATGTTCTCCATTTGCCTCCATTTTCTTTATTTGCATGCATTTGAGAAAATCTATTAAAAAACCAATGATGATTAGTAAAGGCCAACCTTATGGTTAGACGAACGGGATGCCTAACACCTTCTCCGATTTGTACATTAGCCCCCAAATTTTTTTTCTCTGGTTAAACGTTTTAAAGATCAGTACCTATTTTTGTTTCTCTTAGTTTTTCTCAAAAACTAAGTGGCGACTCCATTTTCATCAAATAAGAGTTTTCAAAATTTAGTTTTCAAGGTGTTAAAAATATTTTTCAAACATCTTTAATTCCCTTATTTTTAAAATGTTTTCCAAAACTACCCCATAAATTTCAATGCCACAGTATTTTTTAGCAAATCCACTAGGGACTGGTTTATAAAATCAAATATGAGAGCTAGACTTGAAAACATCATTGGTTCTTAATATGTATTTCTCATTTGCATTTTCACTTGCATATACATTGTTCTCAAAACCCCTCTGCCTGGTCAACCCGATGCCCTGAACGTTCATCCGTTTCGGGGATAATTGGGAAGACGGGCAACCCATACTGACTGTACGCTATCATAGGTGCAGTAAAAAAGTTCGGACATATTGTTTGACCATGTCCTGCACCACTCCAGGCATGGAAGGTATATACCTAGCTCTATTCAGAAGGTACCCTGTTCAATTTATCAAAATCGACCTTTTACATATAGTAGCTTAGAATCCCCCCATTAGGTACTGAAAACCCTAGTAGGATTATTTGTTTTCTTAATTGTATATTTTGATTGCGTATTGTTAGGATTATTTATTCGGGCTTAAGCTAGTTCCTCTTTCGAGTTCGGCCTGGGTTTTCTCTCATCCTTTGTTTAGGTTAGCTTTTCCTTTGGGTTCTTACCCGGGTTTTGTTCTTCACCATGTTTGGTTTTCACGCCATGGCTTTCTTCTTAGGGTCATGTTCGTGTTTTGTTTTGAAGTGTTTAAGGTAGTTTCTCTCTCTTTTGGGTTTTTCCCGGGTTGTTAGTTCCATACCCCCGCCTTTGTTTAGGCTCGTTTCCTTTATATCCTTATTATACCCGCGTGTGCTAGTTTTTTACCGTTATGCTGCCCATTTTTTCTTAGAATTTTAGGTCAAATCGGTCCTCTCAGCCTTACTCTATTTTTCTTGCCGGAGCACTGCCCATTTCTTCACCCGAGTTCAGTCAAACCTGTTCACTTGTTATGAGCTCGGTAGGGGCATTGTTGTAGCCTCCGTGATTATCTACTTATGATTCGCCATTTTGGGTATCTGGGGTGTTTGCTACCTATCATTAGAATTCTCACCCGAAAAGTGTTTGATACTAGTTATTCTGCTTTTGGGATCTAGGTTTTTTTGTAGATTTATCATTGCGCCGGGAAGAGTACAGTCGACACGAGTCTGGGAGAGATTAGGATCAGGTAAACTTCACAGGGTATCTGAACAGTTAGCTAAAATGGCTGAGAATGAGGTGAACTTGACAACCCTAATGAGGGCTATCACTGATATACAGAGAGCGATAGAACAACAGACTCAGGCTCAAGTGCATTATCAGGCGCAGATCTGGGCAATTCAGGCCTGTTTACCAGTGTTAAATGAACATCATGATGACCCAAATGGTATTGGGGAAGACTTTTAGGATGATAATCAAGTCCCCGATGGACCACAAGTTGTTCCACTACCACCATGGAACCCTCGACAGGTGATAGTTGAGGAGAAAAACACTGCTCAGTCCAAAGAATCTGCATTGGCTGAGAAAATCGACCAGATGGAGAAGGTCCTAAGAAAGGCCAAGGGGATTGAAGAATACATGCTAGATGTGAGAGGGCTATGTTTATTCCTAGACGCTAAGCTATCAAAAAAGTTTAAAATACCAGATATGGAGAAGTTCGATGGAACCGTAGATCCCAAAATTCATCTCCGAATGTATGTCGGTACCCTATCGCCAATGGGAAATGATGACCAGTTGAAGGCTCAGCTCTTTCACCGATCTCTTTCTGGGGCAGCCCAAAAATGGTTTCTCTTCCTCGATGTAGCCAAGACCAGAACTTGGGAGGAAATAGCTACGGCATTTGTTAGTCAGTACAGCTACAATGTCCAACTGGATGTCACCACCAGAGAGCTCAAAACAACTCGATAGGAGAGCCGAGAGTCTTTTGTTGATTTCCTAACGTGATGGAGGGGTAAGGCTACTAAGATGATAAATCGGCCCTCTAAGAAGGAGAAAGTGAGGATCGTGGTTAAGAATCTATAGTCTCCACTAAAACGGTACCTTATCACCCAGCAGCTTTCTACCTTTGAACAACGGTTTGACTCCGGGGTACAGATTGAAGACGCCATCCAGTCTGGGGATATCGAGAAAGCCAAACCAAGCCAGAAACCCAGGAGGACCTTCCCCACAAATAACCAAAACCAGTTTGCTGCCACCAACCTCGTGTCTCGCTCAAACGAGGTAAACCTACTGAACCTATCTTCTTTTGCCCAGTAATCCAACAATACCCAACAGTCAGGTAATGGCCAACAACAAAGGCCGAGGAAGGTCTTCACTCCCCTCAACATTTCATTATCCACCGCCCCGAATCGACTTGTCGAGAAGGAGCTTATCAAACCATTGGACCCCATGCCCGTTCTTGATCCCCTACCGCCAAGGTTTAATACTTCTCAATACTGCGCCTTCCACCAAGGTCACAGACACCTAACTAATAAGTTCTTAAGGCTTCGACATGAAATCTAGAACCTCACCGACAATAAGGTGGTCCTGCCACCATCTACCACTCCAAAGCCGAATGTCACGACTAACCTACTACTAAATCATGCTAGGCAGGCTGGGGTAAATTACATGTCTCTAGGGGAATCAGAGGACCCGAGCTGATATATATGTCCAGCATACCTGCCACGTTCTCATGTTTCAGTTACTAAAGATCAGACAGTTTGTTCATTAACTATGATCAAAATTGGTTGGGATGTCATAGAGGAATGGAATGATAATGACTGGAAAGGATATCAGGCAGTAATTCACGAGGAGGAGCGCAACGAAGTAGATGATTGGCCTTTGAATTACCCGGCCCGACCTTATAGATTTGGCCACGTGCTTGAAGGCATTACTCTTCCCCAGCTTTTTGAGGAAGAGATATACGTCAACGAGATGCAGTCCTATTGGCTGGTAAGGATCGTGCTAAAATGTGATGGGGCCGAGTGGACTGACTTCTGGTCCGCTCATGAACAACATGTGGATTTTATCGATGAAGACATCTAGGAGGAAGTTGATAATACATGGGCTATCGAAGATGATGAGGAGAGGAGAGAAAGAATAGCAATCGGCAATTTAGGCAATTTATGGGCATTTGAGAGCCCTCCACTTTTGAACGAGGTACGACAGACCAGCGACACAATAACGGGATTATAGGATCTCGAGGAGGGAATAGAACATCTGACCAGAAGTGGGCGGCATTTCAAGCCAGCCCAGCTAGAAAAAGGTCAACCAAGTGGAAAAAGAAAGAAAAAAGAACAAGAAGAAGATGATGATGCAGTGTTGAAATAGTTAAAGAAGACGCAAGCTAATATCATCATTTGGGGGCTACAGATGGCCTCGTATAAACACAAACAAGCTGTGCTGAAGGTTTTGAATAAAGCCAGCATTTCAATATAAGCCATCCCGGAGCAACTAATTAGACTTATTCTGCCAGTGGTAGAATCGGAAGTTATTTCTTTTTTTGATAAAAATCTGCCAGCAAAGGAGAGGAATCATAATAAGCCACTACACATTACCATTAAATGCCTAGACAAATGGGTCCCTGTGACTCTCACTGATAACGGGTCTGCATTAAATGTATATCCACTCAAAATAGCGCTCTATTTAGGACTAAAGATGGAGCACTTCATACCGACCAATCAAGGAGTCCGGGCTTACGATAACACAAGGAGGGACGTACTGGGACTGGTGTCATTTTTTATATCAGTAGGGCCCTTGGAAACGTCGGTCGAGTTTCATGTACTAGATGTGCTGGCATCTTTTAACTTGTTGTTAGGTAGACCCTGGTTGCATGACCCAAGTGGTCAGGCTGTACCATTGACTCTCCATTAGAAACTGAAGCTGATAAGAAATGGGACAGTTCTGACTATTCATGGAGAAGACAGCATTCATCCCCCAAGAGGAGGAGAGGGCTCAACTCTGTTGGAAGTTAGCATAGTGAAGATGATGTATCGCTCAGTGATTTTTGATTTGATGAAGCACAGGCTATCCAGATGCTAATGAGTGAGGAGGAAATGTACATCAACCCGCTGGATGTAACAATGATGAGAAAAGTGTCCTCTTTCCCTGGTATGGGATTAGAACGTTGGCAGCAGAGAATCCCGGAACCCGTTCAGATATTGCCGACTTTGCACCATTTTGGTCTTTGGTATGAGCCAACGGAAGAAGATTTGGAAGGGTCTAAGAAAAGACGAAAGGTTAATTATTCAGGAACGCTTAATGGGCATTTTGTCAAAGAGGGGAGAGATTTCTTGTACTGCAGCTTTCCAGAACTATGGATTGACGAAGAAACCAATCAAAAGCTGTCAGGGTTGGAGATCTTTTTCGGCCATCAGTTATCTGAAATAGAAGAGGAAACAGTGAATTGGAAGAGAAGGAAGAGAAAGTTCAAGAGAAAGACTAGGCTGACAGATTGGACTACAACGACTTGGGGATACGTTTTAATGAGAAGGTGGCACAATTGCAAGTAACCGACTCGGACTGCTTCATGATGGGCTTCAGCGCACCAGCCGATTGCACCAAGCTCATTGTTGATGCAATTGCAAATGAAGTGAAGAATTGGACCATTGAGTCTTCTGATGTACATATTGTCTGTCTTGGGTCCAAGTTCGAGTAAAAGTCTATAGTTGAGGGTACGTCTGTTTGTGCACCTCACCCTGTTTATGCTTTCGAGTTGGTAATTCCTTCTTCTTTCAATGAAATGAACGAAATTTTCGGTTACTCTGCGTTGTTTGATTTATTTCATACGTTTTTCGACAATTTTGAATTCGACGGGGATATCCTTGAAAAAATAAAACTTTTAATAAAAGGAGAAGAAGAAATGCGTGCCCAACTAATAATTGAAGAAATTTTGTCAATAAATCTGAGTAATGAAACTAACCCACAAAATGTATAGATTGGTTCTTCTTTATCCTTAGTTGAACAAAAATAATTAATAACTTTATTAAAAGAATTCAAGGATGTATTTGCATGGTCTTATAAGGATATACCCAGAATTGATTCTAACATTATCCAGCACCATATCCCTTTATAACCTGATGCCAACCCGGTCAAACAAAAGTTAAAATGGATCCGACCATAATGAGCTCTGAAGATCAAAGAAAAACTAGCCAAGCAGATCAACGCTGGATTCCTGATGGTAACCGAGTATCCTAAATGAGTAGCCAACATCATGTCGGTTTTAAAGAAGGACAGTCGTATCTGAGTCTGCGTGGATTTTTGGGATCTCAATAAGGCTAGCCCAAAAGATGATTTTCCACTGCCACACATTGATGTCATGGTAAACAGCACAGTGGGGCATGTCTTGCTGTCATTCATTGATGGCTTCTATGGATACACTCAGATTCTCATGGATCCTGAGGACAGGGAAAAGACGACATTCACTACACCATGGGGCACCTATTGTTATCATCTAATGCCATTTGGCTTGAAGAATGTAGGGGCAACCTATCAGAGGGTTGTCACTACATTACTGCATGGCATGATACATAAGGAGGTCGAAGTATACGTGGATGACATGATAGTCAATCCAATGATCGGGATGGTCACATCATAGCACTGCGAAAGTTCTTTGAAAGGATTTAGAAGTACAAGATGCGACTCAAGCCCAAAAGTTTGCCTTTAGAGTTAATGTCGTAAAGATACTTGGGTTTATGATCACGCAACGAGGCATTGAAGTTGATCCTTCAAAGATTAAAGTAATTTTGGAAATGCCTCCTCCGAAGATCGAACAAGAAGTCAGGGACTTTCTGGGTAAAATACAGTTTATCAATCGATTCATCACAAAATTGACAACTACCTGTGATCCGCTCTTTCGTCTGCTAAAGAAGGGAGTCGAGTTTAAATGGGATCAAAAATGCCAAGACGCGTTTGATGCCGTGTGATAGTATCTACAAAATCTACCTGTCCTAGCTCCTCCCGAACCTGATAAGCCATTAATTCTCTATCTGTCAGTAACTGACTTGACTATGGGATGTATGCTAGCACAAGAAGGTGAAACTAGGATTGAAAAGGCTGTCTACTACTTAAGTAAGAAGATAACAGGGTCAGAAATACGATACACACCACTAGAAAAGACATGTTGGGCCTTGGTTTGGGATTCCCGAAAACTAAGGCATTACATGTTGTCTTTCACAGTAAATATCATCTCCTGGATGGTCCCATTGAAGTACCTATTTGAAAAGTTGGCATTAACAGAAAGGTTGGCTCGATGGTTGCTGTTGTTATCAGAATTTCATCTTCAATATGTCACCCAAAAATCAGTCAAGGGCAGAGCAGTGGCAGAATTCTTGGCCGATCAACCAATTGAAGGAGGTGAAGACACGGAGTTTTAGTTTCCTGACAAATAGCTAATGAAAGTCAGGGATGACAAGTGGACTTTATATTTTGATGGCGCATCCAATCAGTATGGCTATGGAATAGGAGTGCTTCTTGTCACTCCTGACGAATCACACATCCCTTTGTCCTTAAAGCACAATTTTGAAGTTACCAACAATGAAGCTAAGTATGAAACATGTTTAGCTGGATTGGAGGCAGCCTTAGAACTAGGGACAAGGAAGCTAGAAGTCATCGGAGATTCAACATTGGTGGTTTCGCAAGCGAGAGGAGAATGGAAGGTCAAGGATTTAACCTTGATTCTCTATCGTCAAGAGCTAGAGAAACTGATACCGTGTTTCGAATCAGTGACATTTACCCACATGCCAAGACTGCAGAATAAGTTTGCTGATGCACTGGCCACCTTAGTATCCATGATTGACATACCATCTGGCGTTCGAATGAGGCCTTTGATAATTGAACAGAAGAGAAACCCGGCATACGTGGTGACATCCAAAATTGAGGAAAGCACTGACGACCTTTCATGGTATTTTGATATTCAGAATTTCGTGGAGAAAGGAGAATACCCCAAGTTTGCTAGCAAAAATGACAAAAGGGCGATACGATGATTATCCGCGCAATTTGTCATTTGGGGTGGTAAACTATACAAACGAGGGCATTCTGGGGTCAACAAGCTGTGCGTCAACAATGAAGAAGGTCAAGAATTGATGAAAGAAATCCACGCGGGAGTTTGTGGTCCATACATGAGTGGGAATATGTTAGTCAAGAAAATCTTACGACAATGATACTTTTGGATGACGATGGAGACAAACTGCATACAGTTCGTGCGGAGGTGCCACAAATGTCAGATTCACGCAAATCTTATGCACGTTCCCCCATCTCAGTTGTATAACCTGACGTCGCCATAGCCTTTCTCAGTATGGGGCATCAATGTGATCGGCAAGGTAACATCGAAGGCGTCAAATGGACACGAATTCATCTTAGTGGCCATTGACTACTTTACCAAGTGGGTGGAAGCAGCCTCATACTCAGTATTGAAAGCCTCCCATGTTGCTAAATTTATCAAGCAAAACACCATTTGCCGGTACGGGGTCCCCCACGAGGTCATATCAGATAATGGCTCATATTTTTAAGGCGATGTCTTGGATCTTTTCGAAGAATACCGACTAGTGGCCCACAAGTCCTCACCATATCATTCGCAGACCAATGGAGCGGTTGAGGAAGCAAACAAGAACATCAAGAAGATTCTACAAAAGACAATCCATTCACAAAAGAATTGGCCAGAGCATCTACCATTTGCACTTTGGGGATACCAAACGTCGATCAGAATTTCAACAGTAGCTACACCAAACTCTTTAGTGTACAGGATGAAAATTGTACTTCCCATTGAAGTAGAAATCCCTTCACTAAGGGTAGTGATTGAGGCCAGTATTCCAGAAGCAGAATGGAAGAGGAACCAGATGGAAGAATTGCTTTTGTTCGATGAAAGAAGATTACAGGCTCTGTTTCATATACAAGGATACCAGAGAAGGATAGCTCGAGCGTTCAATAAAAGGTCAAGACTCATGACCTTAAAGAAGGAGATTTGGTTCTTAAGGAAATCAGAGCTTCTATCTTCGACCCGAGAGGCAAGTTCAAGTCGAACTGGTACGGATCGTTTCTCATTAAAACCATCAGGACCGGTGGTGCAGTCATCATTATGGATTTGGATGGCAATGTGTTTTTCACCCCAGTAAACCTTGATCAGCTCAAAAAGTACTATCCTTGAGGTAAAAATAAAGATAAAATAAAAGCTCGCTGAGTTGAAAATCGAGAAGGCAACTCAGGCAAAAGTTAGATTAGCCCGCAAGGCCGAGAATTTGAAAGGGCGACCTTAGCAAAAGTTAGGGCACCACAAAAGGAGAGTGTTAATACCTGAGAATAAACCAAGCCTGAACTACGTTATGGCCTGATTCTATCTTTTGGTATACGTAAGAAGCTTCTTTTGAGAAGTCCGACCACCTTCCTTGTTTTAACCATTTTAAATCCAAGTAAGGCCAATGCAAATTTATCTTTGAATTTTGATATTAAAGTCATTTAAATTTTGGGATAAATTTAAACCATCTTAGAAATAAAGTGGGAGTTTTTCATTACTTTAATTAGAGCTACAAAGTTTTTAAAGGGAGGGCACGTAAGTCCTAAACTTTTCAAACAAAAGAGGAAAGCTATGAAATCTTTAAAATAAAGCAGGAGGCCTCAAATCCTTCTCCTTTTTTCTATTTGTCTTCCTTCTTCTTTATCTTGCTTCTCTCGATCCTGCATCAGCCATGTCTTGTACTCAGTAGAAAACTCGGGACATTGCAACTCCTGCATTTTCATACGTGAACGAGAGGGCCAGGCATCTTGAATAGTGTTAGAAATGGAGCCCGCAGCGCAGATCAGAATAAATGACCTCAAATACTGGAAAAGATGATCTGACTGTGATCGAACTACCGCATGATCCGATGGGGGTAATAAAAAGTAGTCTGACGTAGACCAATCAACAAGACACCTGAATGATCCATAGTAATCAGAGTCATGGCAGGGATCCGCCACCAGGGGCACTGCCAGGTGATATCTAGGCCAGTCAGGGATGAGAGATACTGTCGCCAGGCTACCTCAGTGGTGCATATCTAATAACAGGGACGGTAAAGGAAAGCTACAGCACTGTGTCTATTAGTCGGTGGTTTTTGTACAAGATTAACCTTCTCCATCAGCCAGATCTACAACAAAAAGTTAGATCAGTTAGAGAAGAGCTTTACAGTATGACACAAGTCTGATAAAGAGAAAGGTTTGAATCTACCTGAAGGAGTATGGGGCTGCCAACAAAAGTAGTAGTCTCCCCAAAATGGACATCATCTAGACCTAGCAGTGTCTCAGCCAAGAGAAGTGGTACAAAATCCTTTCCTATCCACATCGGACTAACAATGTCAACCAGTGCACAGTTAACTTGCTCGTCAGAAGGGATAAGAAGATACTAGGCAAGAAGACAGAAGCAAAGAGCATAACGTCGCTGCAACTGAAAACTAAGGTCACTGAGGTCACCGGTAGAATGGAATCTGTCAATGATCCAAGGTAAGTTAAGACAGTCATCCTGTGTCAGAAGAGAGGCTTCCATTCTAGACAGGCCATAGAGCTGTATCACTTGTTAGCGGGTCGAAAGAAAGAAAGTGGGAACCACAACGGTGCCTCGAGGAGCCAAATCCAAAATGGTAGTAAACTCCTCCATAGTGGGACATAGCTCTTCAAGGCTGAATCGGAAGACGTGAGATTGCGGGTCCCATAGCTGAGCAGCTGCTTTCAGCAAAGGCCCATCAATCTTTATGGCCATGAGAGAAAATAAGGAGTTGATACCGAAAGGGGCAAAGTTTAAACGTTCGACATAAGAGAATGCCTCAATCCACGAAGAAAGGGGATTAGTCATCTGGGTTAGAACAACAGAAAATGGGGCCTCCATGTATTTATGAGGTAGGAATGGGTGAAAAATCAAAATTTTGGCAAAAGGTACATTCAAGGTGGCGACCTCCAACTTTGAAAATCATAGTACAGTGACATCAGCTATTTGACCAGGCGACCACCATGTTGTAACTGGCGACCGCCATGTAAGCATTTATGGAAAATGGCGACCGCCATGTTGATTATGGCAACCGCTATGTTAAAAAGTGGCAAGCATGTATCAGTTTGTGGTTTCTGCATTCTGTGTAAGGTCTTGAAATTTGTATTGTGCATCCAAGAAAGTTTGAATAGCAAACGAAAAGAAAGATGAACATGTGAAGTAATAAATGGCACGAAGGCCCAAAACGCATCAAAAAGTAGCAGAATGTATTAAAATGTAATCGGGACACTCAGGCCCAATAAAATAGTAAACGGGGGCACGCAGGCCCATAAGAGTATCCAATCGGGGCACGCAGGCCCATAAGAGTATCAAACTGGGGCACGCAGGCCCATCAAAGTAAAATGTATTAGAAAATAAAAAGGGAGGGAAGCTCTCAGCGGTGCCTCGGGCAGACCCAGTGAGAAGACGGACCGACCTCCTCTGAACTATCGTCCTTAAAGAGCCGTTCGAAGTCATCGCCGTCATCACTACCAGAGGAGGAGGACATGACCCTAGATCGGCTCCTAGTATAAGAGATGGATCCCCGGGAACAAGCTCTAGAGAAAGCAGCGCGGGACCTATGGCCTCGAGCTGGAGCTGGAGACGGAGCAGGAGGTACTATGTCGGTAGCCAGTACTGGGGGTTGTCAAAAGAGAAGTAACACTCAGAACAAAAGAAAGTGCAAAGAAATCAAAATAAAATATGAGATACTTATGATGGCCACCGGTGTGAAAGTAATGCCAGCTGCTCGGATAGTGGCATCCATCTGTCGTACCAGTGCTCTAAGGCCAGTAACCATCAGCATCATGCGGTCCAACCAAGCCTAATCAATCTGTAAAAAGCAAAAAGAAACAGTTCAAGAATGTTGGACAGGTAAAAATAGGGTGTAACTAAAGCAAAGGTGTAAGACAAACCTGGCCGATCTCTGCCCTAAACTTCGGCGCCGGTGGAACAGGAACCGACAAAGGGATAGGAAAGTCGTAGGCCATGGTCTGAATCTCCTAGGGAATCTCTGGGTCCCTCATCCCTCTAGAGGCCTCACCTGCAACTCCAACAGCAGCACCTATAGCAGCATCAGCAATGCCAGCATCGGCAGCCTCCGGTGCCCGCCTCCTCCTAACACTAGTTTGGCCGGGTTCTAATGGACCCGAAAGGTGTGCCCGGGCCCAAGCGGTGTAATCTCCCTCCGCTACCAGCAGCTTAGTAGCAGGAGTGCCCACCATCTCTAAAAAGAGATCGACCCGGCCCAGATGATCGGTCTAGCGCATGCAGACTGGAGGGACTACTTGTATCCGAAAGTGATCCAGGCCGAGCGACTGGCGAACCACTCACTCTCCTAGATAATACTCCCGTCCAAATGGACCCTCCAGCAGGATCCATCTCGAAGCAGGATCCCGCCTGCGCATCAGATCTGTGCTGGCCCGATCCTCTACCCCTCGCCAGATGTCCCAATAAACCGGCAACAGTTCAAAGTACAGTACAATACGATAAATAGTGAACAGTGAATGCAGTACAGTATGATAATCAACGTGCAATCATCTGATGTAGTGAATAGTACAGTGCTGATAGTAATAAATATTAAATAGAAAGTAAGGATACCTGATCAGGAGTCAGCCAGTCTAAAGACACTCGGAAGCGATCAATGTCCTTTCCCCAAGCCTTCTTCCCCTTCAGCCCTTGGGACCACCGGGCTGCACGGGGAATAACCAGAGGGTCTGCTGCCGAGTTTGCCGGGACATGAAGCCTGAGGAACTCATAGGTCCACAGCTGTAAAGAAAAGATGTCAGCAAGAAAATAATGGATAACAGATAACAAAAATGAATGGAAGACTGAAGAAACTAAACCATACCTCCCAGATCCTCCAGTATCCCCCGATGCTGAGCTCCTAGGGGAACCGAGTAAGAGTCCTCATGAAGCTGTAGAGGGTGGCAAGGGCAGCTCCTCCCCAGTCATATGAAGCGACTCGATCAAGGCGAACCAAGCCACCAAGATAACGTAAGTGAACGGTGTTCTCCTTGTTCGAAAAGAATGAGGTACCGAACATATACATTAAGAAGCCTCGGGCGACCTACTCGTAGTGGCCGGGATTGGTGCACTAGAAATGGCAAAAACGATCGAAGAACCAAGTATACTAAACTCTGTCGCGATCCATCTGAGCAGAAATAGTTTCAAGGAAGTACATCAGTGCATCGGTAGAACCAGCAATGGTCGGGTCAAAAGGGATAGGGGCTCCTCCAACCCGGATGCTGGTGATCAGCGTAAAATCCAGAGGCGTCGTAGTAGCCTCGAATGTGGTAAAGTGGAAGGTGTTGGCGGTATCCCACCACCACTCAGCCAGAGCTGTCAACCATACCCGGTCGTTACTCGACCTACCCAACAAGGGTATAAAGCAAGCAAAATCGGCGGCAACAATATAAGCTCGGCTAGGGGCAGGAAGGGCATCATACCACTCCAACACCTCTCTAGAGGCTGAACCTCCGAAGCCACTAACATAATGACTAGCCTGAAAAGAAGCAGACAAATAGAGAATATATAAAGAACAGATCGAGCAAGTAAAGTGTAGAAAAAATATCTGAAAGCGAAACCCTAGGTTTGTGTGTAAGTGACGACCCTTCGGTTCTTTCTAACCCTAGGTTCGTGTGTAAGTGACGACCCTTCAATTCTTTCAAGTCCTAGAAAACTAGGTACCCTAACCCTAGGTTCGTTTGTAAGTGACGACCCTTCAGTTCTTTCAAGCCCAAGAAAATTAGGCACCATAACCCTAGGATCGTGTGTAAGTGACGACCTTTCGATTCTTTGAAGCCCTATAAAACTAGGCACCCTAACCCTAGATTCGTGTGTAAGTGACGACCCTTCGGTCCATTCAAGCCCTATAAAACTAGGCACCCTAACCCTAGATTTATGTGTAAGTGATCCTTCGGTTCTTTCAAACCCTAAAGAAAATAGGCACCCTAACCCTAGGTTTGTGTGTAAGTGGCGACCACTCGGTTTTTTCTAAGCCTTGATAAATTAGGCAAACCTTCATACCCTAGGTTCGTGTGTAAGTGACGACCCTTCAGTAAATCAGGCAAACCTTTCTACCCTAGGTTCGTGTGTAAGTGACGATCCTTTAGTTTTTGCACGTTCTACTAAAATACTAGGAACCTTAAAGTGCTGGGGTGCCAGGCAAAACTCTATTATTTTGAGATACCTATTCTTTCCAAAAAAAATCTCTCCTCCATTCGATATTTGTGTTTTGCCCCTTTTGCCCCAACCTTTTAGGATAAATTTTTTATCAATATTTGAAAATTTGCCCCAATTTTCTAGAAGAATTTTTCTAAAATTTTTTAGATTTTCTAAAAAATTTTAACATTTTCCTGAATATTTCTCAAAATCTCCAGGGTTTTCGTAAAATTTTTCTAAAATTTTTAGGGTTTTCTAAATTTTTTTAATATTTTCTTGAATTTTTCTAAAATTTCCAGGGTTTTATTAAAAATTTTCTCAAATTTCTTGGATTTTTTTAAAATTTTTAACATTTTCTTGAATTTTTCAAAGAATTTTCAGCATTTTCTTAACATTTTTCTAAAATTTTTAAGATTTTCTAAAAATTTCTAACATTTTCTTGAATTTTTCAAAAAATTTCTCGGGTTTTCTTAAAAATTTTCTAAAATTCTAGAATTTTCTAAAACTTTCTAACATTTTCTTCAATTTTTCTTAAAATTTCTAGGATTTTCTTAAAATTTTCCTAAAATTTTTAGAATTTTCTAAAACCTTCTAACATTTTCTTGAATTTTTCTAAAATTTTTTAGGATTTTCTTAAAATCTTTCTAAAATTTCTAAGATTTTCGAAAAATTTGTAACATTTTTCTGAATTTTTTTAAAACTTTCCAGGGTTTTCTTAAATTTTTTCTAAAATTTCTAAAAAAATTTATAGGATTTTCTAAAATATTTTTCTAAAATTTTTCAAAAAAATTTCTAAGAATTCTCAAAATTTTTCTAATTTTCTAGATTTTTTGAAAAATACCCCTTAGACTTCTAGAGTTTGTGATTTTTGAAAATTTGCTTTAGTCTGAAATTTTTGACAAAATCGCCTCTAATTTTAGAATTTTTGATAAAAATTACCCCTTATATTTTCATGCCCCAAAAACAAAAACAATCCCCCCCTCCCCCTTTTTTATGTTTTTCCTAAAAATAAAAAACCCAAGTCTTTTATTTTGTGATTTTCATTAAAATAATCGCCCTTTCTTTTATTATTTGTTCAAATCCTAAGTGTCCCTACTGTTTTAAATTTTCGTAGCAAAGGTACCTAAGCTAAGTTCAAATCCCAAAGTATCATGCCATCATCAAAATAAAACACCATTCATCATCATATCAAAACACATTATCATATCATCTTGGGGATCCTAGGCATGCGGCTACGTTTGATATATCATAAAAAACATGTTCTGGTATTTAAAACAGTAAGGATATGGTACATACCAAAGGTCGCTGGCGAGAAATGTGGTGGTTAGGCTCCCGCAAAAGAACGTCAGCAGCAACGGCATTGATGGGAGGCTCGTAACGTCTCATTCCGCGTGGAACCACGCGGTAGGGTGCTGGAGCATAAGTATGTGGATCAAAAAGAGCTTGGTGGCCCTCCCCAACATCAGGGTCTAAGAAATCGGCCATCGCAACCTCAGTAGCAGCATCAGCTGCAGCCTGTGCCTGAGCAGCTACTCGTGCCTCCTCCTCGGCTACACGGCGGGAAGCACGCTCCGCCTCAAGTACAAGAGCATCCATCGCAGCATGGGCTATGTTGGAAGTAACCCCTCCGACAGAAAGGCTGGAGGTCGTGCCTCTGAGAGTCCCCGTGGAAGAACTACCAGTAGCATAGGGGACCCTTTCATCCCCTAAGATCGTCATCTCCATGGCCCTGGCCCGCCATGAAGAGGAAAGGAATCACGAATAATAGTGTGAACATCTTGTGGTAAGGAAAAGTAGAGAGCGAAGGGTACGAGAGCTAGAAAGTAAAAGGGAACAAGAGGAAGTTTAGAGAGAAGCGAGGGAGATTAGAAGCTAGAGAGAGAAAGAGATATAAGCAAATAAGCCATCACCCGTGCGTGTCTCAAGGACCATATGCGCGTTTGAAGTTAGCGGTCGCCACCTCTAAAGTGAGCGACCGCCATGTCAGTGAAGAGACACATGGCGACCGCCATGCTGGAGGGGTTTTTACCCGGCGGCCACCATGTCAGAAGGGTTTTAGGCTCAGCGACCGCCATGTGGATGAAGGGTCACATCAGGTCAATTTGCCGTCACAACGTTTTAGGGTTATGAGAGGGGATGTTTAGGGCTTTTAATGTATATTTTTTATTATCTTTTTCTTTGCATGCATTTATTTTCTTTGATTATTTTCTTTGTTTTATTAGCAAAAATGATTTTCAAAAAATATAAAATCTTTAATTATTTTAAATTTTTTATTTTTGTGTTTTTATGCGAGTGTTTTCTTCTAAAAATGATTTTATGTGTGCGTGTTCTCCAAAAATATTTCAATAAAATTCTTGTGCGTAGTTTCTCACGTCTTGTCTAGAATTTTTAGGTCTTAACTCGACCTATTAATTCGTGATTTTCTTTTCGATAAATTTAATTTTAAGCCGTAACTTGGCATTTAATTACTTTTATCCTATGCCTCGTCTCGAATTTTTAGGCCTTAACTCGACCTATTAATTCATGGTCCATCCTTCCGATAAATTTAATTTGAAGTCGTAACTTGGCTTTTAATTATTTTTATCTCGTTTTCATCCCGAAATTGTGAGGTCTTAACTCAACTGATCAATTGATTTCTCGGTTAAGATAATTTCTTGGATCTTAATTCGATCCTTTTAATCATTTTATCCCCAACCGAGTTCTTATATCTTAACTCGATTTTTGACTAGGTTTGTGCTCCCTTTAGATCTTAACTTGATCTCTATGACTTATACCAGTATTTGCATCATACTAGCATTTGTTCATGTTAGCATTTATATCATATTTCTTATCTTGCATTTTTGCATTTTGCCCCAGGAACTAAGTTTTGGTCTGATCCATAGCAAAGGGGTACGTAGGCAGCTCGATAAAAATTCGAGTACGACCAATATCATAGGTATGCTTGTGTGTTTGTGGCCTAAGATTGACGGCTCAGTCAAATGGCTGTTATCTCTCGGTCTTTGATGTAACTTGCTTCACGCGTTGCTATGCAAATTATATCAAAGTGAGACAACTGTAAACACCCCAATTTGACCCCGCCTAATCTTAGGTGAATTCGATGATGAAAACAGGTGGAATGGTACTTCAGTTTGATCATTGGAAAGTGATCCAAGCTCGATATTTGAACCCAATTGTTCAAAAACCTTCAAATCAATGAAATTTTGTTGAACCATCGATAACTTATTGTCCAAGTCATTCCAAAAGTGGCGACCGCCATGTTCATTGCGGCACCCGCCAATAGAACCTTGTAGAACCTTCTTTAAACATGGCAGCCGCCATGTCCAATATGGCGTCCGCCAACTCCAAGTGGCCTGACATGTCGTAGAAGTGGCAGCATCTCATTGGTTGATAAACTCTATAAATACTGTACCTCTGGTACGTTTTCAAGGACAGAATTTTAGAGAAATGTTTAGTGAGAGAAGCTCTAACGAGTCGCTAAGCAATTCTGAGCTCCAACGCCGAAATCCTACCGAAATACCAGGATTCGATCCTCCGACGCCTACTTTGAAACCTTAGCTTCTATCACAATCCGAGGATTGTGCCGTTGAAGCACATTCTCCCGATTTGAGGATTCCTTAACAATCTAGGTATTCCGTTTGGATCCCCGATCTTTCTAACTCTATTTCCTCTATTTTGGTATGATCGGATTAAAATTCAATTTCAATTCATATTTTTCTTTTATTTACGTGGTTAATCCTATTTATTTAATGTAATTTAGTTGTTTTTTTTAGTTGTTTAGTTATTAATTTTCTCACACTCACACTTAGCACATTGTCATTTTTATTTGTATTCATTAATTAGTATTAATATTTTTTTGACAACTACAACTTATTGATGTAGTTAGTTGTTATAAAAAGTACTTACATTGTATGAATGTAATTGTCAGTATTACATTCATATCCTCCAATTAAAATAATTGTGTGCTTATTTTTTTTTTTATCTCTTCCTTTTATATTACTTTAAGGTTCCTTTATTAGTTATTATTTTAATTATTTAATGTCCCTTTATTTTCCGCATTAGTTTAATGTTCTTTTTTTTATTTACTTCCTTTTCTTTTGCATGCAATATAATCTTAATTTCCTTTTAATGCACCTTTTTCTTTTTTTTTATTTCTTTTCTTTTCTTTTCTTTTCTTATAATATTAGCTTAATGTTCCTTTATTAACCTTTATTTTTTATTTTCTTTTTCTTTTTCTTTTTCTTTTCTTTAATAGTAGTATAATTTTTTTTTCTAGCATCTTTTTTCTTTTTTTCTTTTCTTCTTATAATAAAGCTTTATTTTCTTTTTCTTATAATGTAGTTTTATTTTTCTCTCTAATGTTCCATTTTTTATTTTTCTTTTCTTTTTCTTCTTCTGTAGTTTTATTTGTTTTTTTACAGTACTTATTCTATCTTTCTTTTTCTTTTATTTTATTAAACCTAGAAATCATAAAAAGTCCTTTGAACTAATTTTCTTTTCCTTTTTAAATGTAATTCTCATCTTTTTATTTTATTTTCTTTTTGTTTTCTTCTATCTCTTTTAAAGAAAATGTAAAAAGTAAATAGTTAAATTTTCTTTTTCATTAGTTTAATAGCATGTTCTAACCTTTTTATTTTTAGTATAATTCTTATTTTGTGAATTTTTTCTTTTCTTTTAAATTTTTAAATTCACTTTTGTTATAAGGCTTTTAATTTTTGTTTCTTTGTTACTAAACTCTTTTTTTTATATAGATTTTTTATGCATCTTTTATTTTACATTTAGTATTAAATATTCACCATATTAATATTTCTCTAAATACATGTTTTAATATGCATATTTTTTGTTACTTTGCAATAATGTTTAGAATAGTTCAGTTTATTTCTTACTAACAATTCATATTTAGGTAATTTTAACAATTTCTAACATATTTTTGTTATTTTATTTGAATCATGCTAGCTTAGGTTGTTTTAATAATATTGCATGCGGGTGTATTTCATGTATTCTTTAATTAGAAATTGCATGCCGTAGGACTTAGGAATTCATTCCTTTATTTGTCCTAATTTAGAATGCTATGCACATATTTTATATATTTTTCATATTTAATTTTGGATGTTCTCCCTTTATCTCTATTTTTTTTATTTGCATGCATTTGAAAAATTCTATTAAAAAATCAATGATGATTAGTAGAGACCAACCTTTTGGTTGGACGAACGGAGTGTCTAACACTTTTTCCGATTCATACCTTATCTCTCGAATCTTCTTTTTCTGGTTAAACATTTTAAAGATTGGTAGCCATTTTTGTTTTTCTTAGATTTTCTCAACAACTAAGTGGCGACTCCATTTTCATCAAAAATGGGTTTTTAAATTTTGATTTTCAAGGTGTTAAAAATATTTTTCAAACATCTTTAAATTCCCTTATTTTTGAAATGTTTTCTAAAATAACCCCCAAAATCCCACCGCCACAGACCCATCAAATGCTTTCAGTGTGGTCAAGAGGGACACGTTAGACGTGAGTGTCCGCAAGGAAGAACTAGCTGGGAACCATCTACTATGCACCCTACTCAGCGGCAGACATACGACCATCCAACTCGACAGATCGAAACGCAGATAGTTAGGGTTCCCAGGGAGGCTTCTTCAGTACAATTCGTACATCAACCTATGGGCAGAGGACGAGGACAGACATCTGGAATCCAAGGAAGGGTCTATGTCATAGCAGAAACTAGTACTTCGTCAAATCCTGAGATACGCTAGACTACCACTAGAACCCCAGCGATACGAGGTACTTTATTAGTTTTTAATTCTTAGGCTCGTGTGTTATTTGATACTGGTGCATCACGTTCATTTATCTGTTCTTTATTTGTATCTTCTTTGGGCTTACCTGTTGAAATGTGAGACATTGTTATAAATATCGAAATGCCCATCGGTAATAGTACAACATTGAGATATGTATGTAGAGGGTGCGAAGTAGTAATAGCCGATCGTCATCTCGTGTTCGACTTTATTGTGCTGAAGATGTCAGGGTTTGATATTATTTTTGGAATGGACTGGTTAACTACATTTCATGCGTTTATTGACTGTGATCGACGAAGGATTTTCTTGTACACTCTAGAAAGAGATTCTTTCTTTTACATAGGGGATAAAGATGATAAGATGACACCTCGACCCGATGACGTGAACCACTTAACAAATGTGCATACGATTCTATCCACCCTTTTGTCTAAGGATGATCCTTTCGTATGAGGAGAGCTTCCACTGGTGGTGATCGAGTTTAGTGATGTATTTCCAGAAGAATTGTTCAAACTGCCGCCACATAGAGAAGCTAAATTTTCTATTGAGCTTATCACAGGGACTGTTCCAATATTGGTGTCATCCTATTGTTTTGCTCCAGCAGAGTTGAGAGAATGAAGATTCAGTTGCAGGACTTGTTAGACAAGGGTTTCATTCGCCCTAGTGTCTCGCCGTGGGGAGCATCAGCGCTGTTTGCTAAAAAGAAAGACGGCTCGTTGCGATTATGTATCGATTATCGAAAGTTGAATCAAGTTACAGTGAAGAATAAATATCCAATGCCGAGGATTGATGATCTATTTGACCAACTAAAGGGTTCTGCATATTTTTCGAAGATTGATTTGACGTCGCATTATTATCAATTACGGGTTCGGGAGGATGACATACCTAAGACCACTTTTTGTATCCGTTATGGACACTATGAATTTTTGGTGATGCCCTTTCATTTAACAAATGCCCCCACAACTTTCATGAATTTGATGAATTGAAATTTTTGGCCTTACCTAGATCAGTTTGTAGTTATTCTTGTTGATGACATTTTGATTTATTCCCCTAATTGAGAAGTCCATGAGGTGCATTTACGTGTGGTGCTTCAACTCTTAAGAGAACACAAGCTTTATGCCAAGTATGAGAAATGTGAGTTTTAGTTGCCCGAAGTAAAAATTTTGGACATGTTGTGTCGAAAGATGGAGTAACTGTTGATCCATTTAAAGTAGACACTGTGCAAGATTGGAAAAGACCACAGAGTGTGTTTGATATCAGAAGTTTCTTGGGCCTTGCAGGGTATTACCATCATTTCGTAAAAGATTTCTCTCGTTTAGCGTCACCCTTGACACGACTTACTCGAAAAGGAGTCAAATTCACGTGGAATGATGCTTGTGAAGAGGCTTTTCAGGAATTAAAGAATCGATTGACCAGTGCGCCGATACTAATTATACCTAAGAGGGGTCTTTGTTATAAAGTATATTGTGACACGTCTCGTGAAGGGTTAGGGTGTGTTCTGATGCAGTAGGGCAAAGTTGTGGCATATGGATCGAGGCAACTAAAAACGCATGAAAAGAACTACCCAACACATGATTTAGAGTTAGCATCAGTTGTTTTTGCGCTAAAGATGTGGAGACATTACCTTTATGGAGGACGATTTGAAGTTTTATCCAACCATAAAAGTCTCAAATACCTATTCTCGTAGAAGAATTTAAATTTGAGGCAGAGAAGATGGATGGAATATCTAAGCAATTATGATATTAATTTGCAGTATCATCTTAATAAAGCGAACGTTGTCGCAGATTCCCTCAGTCGAAAGTCTTTGAAATCTTTAGCCCATATCGCGATACAGGAATGGAAAATGTTGGAAGAGGTTGGAGAATTTAACCTTAACCTTGGTGAGACCGAGGATCGTGTTACCTTGTCCGCTATGGTTTCTCAACCTATACTGGTACACCGAGTCATGGAGGTCTAGCAACTTGATAAAGAGCACAAATGTACGGGGAACGTGTTACCAATAAGGAAAATGCCGAAGGATGGACCAATTTACCGAACCAAGGCTTGAGATTTATGGGAAGATTGTTTGTACCTAAGGTTTGTCGTGAAGAAATGCTACGAGATTTTCATCACTCTCGACTCGCAGTGCATTCGGGAACTACAAAGATGAATCATGATCTTCGACAACAATTTTAGTGGAAAGGCATGAAAAAGGATGTGGCTTTGTTTGTCGCTAAGTGTCTCACATGTCAACAAGTAAAAGCAGAACATCAACGACCGGCAGGCATGCTTCAACCGTTATAAGTTTCAGAATGGAAATGGAAACACGTGACAATGGATTTTGATTAGCTACATCAATAATTCATAATCATATCATTATTTATTAATAGCCAGGAGTTCATCTCCCATTCTAATTTCACAATCACACCATTTTCAAATCAATATCACATATCCATAACATTATTCATAAATCACTAGGAGTCCAACCATCCACAACATTATTCATAAATCACTAGGAGTCCAACCATCCACA
>JAOTRH010298473.1:0-38278 GCA_034768845.1 Heliamphora exappendiculata | reverse complement strand
TATATATTCGGTGTTTTTTGACGCGCATTTAGGCATTTTTGCTTTATTATGTTTATATGCGTTTTGATGCATGATTGAGTTTAAATATGCATGCGGGGTTGGTTTTCGGGGCTGTTGGGAGTTACGGTGCGAATTTTAAAAATTCAAAAAAAAAGATATTTTGGAGACCTATAAATAGCTGGAGTTAGATATTTTCAAAAGATATTTTTAAAATTTCTCAACTAAGTTTCCTCCTTATTCTCTCTACCTTCTCTCTAACTTTTCGGGGGCCTGGGGCTCGATTTTTAACGATTCAACTGTCGATCCTTATTATTGGCATGGTGGTCTACGTATTCATCCGAACGAACTTTTATTCCAGTAAAATTAAATTTTGTACGTTGATCGAGACAATGTGTTTTTAACTCACCGAGGTAGGACCCTAGACTCTATTGTCTTAAAGGGATATTACGTGTAATCGTATGCATCTTTACCATTTAAAAATGCATGAAAGATGATTTATGTTTCGATAAATCGGGTTTTTAGTTTAAAACCATTTTTTGTCATTTCGGTTGGATGAAATTATGTTTTGAAGTTTCTTTCGAGGTTCTGGGATAATTTTGGGCTCGTGTATGTCTGTGGGTATCAAAATATGCAGGTTAGTAGGTTTGTATGTGTTTTGAAGCATCATTGTGACTGTTTGAGAGTTTTAGGCCTTGGAATTCGAAACAAGAAAAGTCTGGAGTGTCAATGCACGCTGAAGGGCACTTAAGCGCCAAGCGAGCGTTGCTCACTGGTGGAGAGGAGCTCAAGTTCTTTGCGAGCGCTTAGCGAGCGTTGTGGTCGCAGGGCCATTTTTTGGGCCTTTTTCTTTTGATCATATCTCCCTCATCCGGACTCGAAATTGGGTCATTTTGTACTCAAATTGAAGCTCCGGGAGTCCTTTTTCCAATGACACCTCTCCCACAATAAAACTCTTTTTGTAAAAAAATTTAGGGCCAAAATTGTAATGCTTCGCTTCTGAAATAATATAATTTTAATATATTTCTTGAAAGCCAACCCGATATGAAGGCCCATTCTTTGCAAATTATGCCTTTAAATGCTCCGTTCATATCCAAAACTCCATTTGAAAACACCTGAATTAGACATTCATCAACAAACACACCCAGCGAACCGCGCTCGAGCGGACTCCTGATCGCTCGAGCGGTCAGGTACCCGAGACCTCATTTCCCAAAACTGATAAGACTTATCTAAGGCTAAGACTAACAACCAGTTCTTCTTCTTCTTGAAACATGAACTCAAACTCGTAAAATAGGATCTTAAATATTCATAAAAGACCAAAACATCCATCCTTCCATGAAGAGCTATGATTCATCATAAACGGAAAACCATTATACAACAAACGTCCTCACATGCATGCACAACATGAATATAGCTCAAAGACCTTACAATATGGTTATTTTGACCCTCAATTACAATATTTCAAATATTCAAAATAAGAATTTACATTGAGGATGGGTAATGGGCAGGAGTTCATAGTTTTTGCCTTTGTCCGTGTGTGTGACAGAGTCGGTACATAGAATTTTATTTTATCTCTTTTTCCTCAGCTGTGTGGCCCGAGTGGAGCATACTATTTTATTACTGTTTTTCCTTAACTGTGGCATGATATCTACATTGATGATATACATGGTTTTAAGGAGGAAAAACTTGTAATTTTTAAGATAAAAACCTTTTGGCTTTATAGTCTGTTCCTATTGGACTTTGGCTCACGGTGTGAAATTTTGTACAAACTATTTTCAGGTGAACATGACGAGTTGACTTAGATGCCCATGGTGATAGAAGACTTGCTGTAGTTTTTTCTATTTTCAAAACATGAAGTTTTACATGCAATGCCTATTTTTGAAGGCGAGTTTTGTATGCCTTGAGGCGATACACTTATGCATGTATGGAACTGTATGTTCATTGTTTATGAGAGATAAATCTTGGGTACTCTTTTATCCAAATGTTTTATATTTTGAGTTGATGGTTTTTCAACTACAAATCTTATTTTCTTAAAAGGTGTTTTGGTGGGTTTTCACGTCACCCAGAGTTTGGGGCGTGACAACTTGGTATTTGAGCTCTGGGTTCAAATACCTATGAGCATTGGGAAGAGGGTGTGTCACCTTGTGAGGAAAAGATGTGTGTGTGCTTAGTTGCCTGTGTTTGGAACATGAGTGTGTTAGTTGTTGAGCATGTTAATGCCGTGTATATGTGAGCATGGAGGTTGGACCTTATGATTGATTAGTCTTGCCTTTGGGCGTTTAGATTAACGAACTTGGGAGACAAGTTAGAAACGCATTTTGTAGGCATAATTTCTAACAAGGAATCTAAATAGGTGTGGCGTTGGGAATTTAGGATTTTGAAAGTGTTCAAAAATATGAGAATTCAAATGTGTTTGAAAAATATTTTTAACACCTTGAAAACTAAATTTTGAAAATCCTTTTTTTGTTGAAAATGGAGTCGCCACTTAGTTTTTGAGAAAAACTAAAAAAAATAAAAATGGTTACTGATCTTTAAAATATTTAACGAGAGAAAGAGAATTTGGAGGCTAAGGTACGAATCTAGAAATGTGTTAGGCACCCCGTTCGTCCAACCATAACATTGGCCTCTACTAATTATCATTGATTCTTTAATAGAATTTCTCAAATGCATGCAAATAAAGAAAATAGAGGTAAAGAGAGAACATCCAAAATTCAATATGAAAAATACATAACATATGTACATAGCACTCCAAATTAAAACAAGTAAAGGGATGAATTCCTATGTCTTACGGTCTGTAATTTCTAACTAAATGATACATGGAACATTCTCTCATGCAATTTTTATTAAAATAAACTAAACTATCATGACTCAAATGAAAGAGTAAAAATAGGCCAAAAATAGGCTAAAGATACTAAAATTACCTAAACATGATTTCTTATAAAATAACATAAACTACTCTAAACATGCATTTAAAGAAAATAACCAAAGCATGCATATCACAAACATTCATTTAGAAAGAAAAATATGAATATGATAAGTACTAAAAATGAAATATGCACAAGAATTCTACATTTTAAAAGAAAAAAAGTCTACTAAAAAAGGAAACAAAAATAAATATATTTTAACAAAAGAGAGCTTGAGAAGCAAAAAAATGAAGAAGTTTGTAAAAGAAAAAGATGCCAAATGAAAAGATTAAAAAATACTACTAAAAAGATAATCTAACTATTTACATTTCACGAAAATAAAAGGAAAAGAAAAGAAAAGAGAAGAAAGTAAAAGAAATGAAAAGAATGATAGGTTTTTTACTATTTATAAAGAAAATTATAATGTCATTTGAAGGTGATAATTAACTTAAAAGTGTTTTTGTAGTTTTTTGCGTTTAATGGAATAAAAGAAAATTGCCATGAAGAAAATAGGACTATATATATATATAAAGAGAAAGAGAAAGTGGAGTTTTATAAGAAAAATAAACACTACTATTAACATAAAAGTAAAATAGAAAACAAATGCTTGGAAATGAGTATTAAGCTAATATTAAGAAAAGAAAGTAAAATAAAATATTAGTATTAAATAAAAAGAAAAAGAAATGAGACATTAAAATAAAATTACACTACAAAAAAAATAAAAGAAAAGACATATTAGAATGCTAAATGGAATTAAGAGAATAAAATGCTTAGAAAAAGGGATTACACTAATATTGAAAGAGAAGGAAAATAAAAGCTAGGAAAGAGATATTTGCTAGAAGAAAATAAAAATAGAGCATTAAATTAGCATTACAAGAAAAGAAAAAAGAAAATGAAATAGAGTGCATAGTAAAATAAAATTAGACTAACTAAAATAACAGAAAATAAAGAAAAAGAAAAGAAACAAAATACTAAAATTTAAATTGATGTAATATTGACAATTACAACTATTTTTATGTAAGTACTTGAATTATAACGATAATTACATTATTAGTCGTATTGTTAAATCATGTTAGCACTAATTTGATGAATATATTAAAAAAAATAATGTACTTAGCGTGAATGTGTGAACTAAGCAATTAGTTAAAAGATTAAACTACATGAAAGAAATTTAATAAGAAACAAGGTTAACTACACGAATGAAGGAAATGCATGAATTGAACTTCGAATTTAATTCGATCACTCCAAAAGAGAGGGAATGGAATTAGAAGGATCGGGGATCCAAACAAAATACCTGGACTGCTTATGAATCCTCAAGTTGGGGGAATGTGCTTCAATGGTCCAATTCTCGGGTGGTAATCCATGTAAGATTTCAATGTAAGCATCGGAGGTTCGGATCTCGGTATTTCGACAGGATTTTGGCGTTGGGACTCGAAATTTCTTGGTAACTCAGCAGAGCTTCTCTCACTAAATCTCTTACTAATTTTTTGTCTTTGAAAACGTACCAGAGGTACGATATTTATAGAGTTCATCAACCAATGAGATTCTGTCACATTTTGGGACACATTAGACCATTTGGAGTTGGCGGTCGCCAGGTTGTACATGGCGGTCGCCATGTTGAAAGAAGGTTCCAAACGGTTCTATTGGCGGTCGCCACAATGCAAGTTGGCGGTCGCTAGGTTTAAGGCGGCGGTCGCTACTTTTGGCTAGGGTTTCCAAGAGATTCTATTGACGGTCGCCACAATAAACATGGCGGTTGCCACTTTGGAAATGACATGCACAACAAGTTATCGATGGTTCAACAAAATTTCATTGGATTGAAGGTTTTGGGTTCAAATACCGAGCTTGGATCACTTCTCGAGGATCAAATTGAAGTACCATTCTACCTGTTTTCATCATCGGATTTACCTAAGATTAGGCAGGGTCAAATTGGAGTGTCTATAGTTGCCCCTCTTTGATATAACTTGCATAGCAATGCGTGAAGCAAGTTATATCAAAGACCCAGAGACAACAACCATTTGATCGAGCCGTCAATCCTAGGCCACAAACACACAAGCATGCATATGATGTTGGTCGTACTCGAATTTTAATCGAGCTGCCTATGTACCTCTTTGCTAGGAATCAGACCAAAACGTAGTTCACATGGCAAAATGCAGGGAAGCGAGACAAGGAATATGAAACATGATGCATATGTTAACATGACGTAGATGCTGGTATCATCAAGATCAAAGGCCAAGTTAAGATCTAAGAACTCGACTCGGGATAAAAAGGATCGAGTTAAGATCCAAGAAATTACTTTAACCGAGAAAGTGACAAGGAACTGATGGGTCAAGTTAAGACCCAACAATTCGGAACGATAGTGGGGTAAAAATAGTCAAAAGCCAAGTTACGACTTAAAACTATTCATACCGGGAAGAATAACCATGAATTAATAAGTCGAGTTAAGACCTAAAAATTTAAAAGCGGGATAAAAATAATTAAAAGCCAAGTTACGGCTTAAAATTAAATTTATCGAAAGGAGAAAATACCTCAAAAAGATAAGGGTTTAAAACACAAAATTATTTTTGGAATTATTTCTAAACACACAAAATTTTCTCGAAGCATTTTTTAAGAAACACCCGAAATTATAAAATTATTTTTGAAAAGCTCTAAATGTCATTTTTAGAAGAACACACACACAAAATAAAAATTTTAAAGAAAAATAATTAAAGATTTTATGTTTTCTTTTTTAAAAAAAAATTGTTTTTTGCTAATAAAACAAAAATCTACACTAATAACATAGACGCACACAAGGGAAACAAAATGCATTCAAATAATAAGATAAGCAAAAACATGTATTAAAAGCCCCAAATAACCCTTCTCAAAACCCTAAAACGTCATAATGATAAACTGACACACGTGACTTTTGGTAACCTGACGGTCGCCAAGCCCAAACCCCTCTGACATGGCAACCGGGTACAAACCCCTCTGACTAGTTATGTACCGATTTTGCCCTAGTGGTAGGCGTTTGTTATTGTAGCCACATATAAAAGTTGTCATTAACTAGTGGGTCATTGGATGCCCCGGAACTAGGTTAATGGGCGACAGTTTATAGTTATTACTTTTGTCCCCGGTGTGACAAAATCGGTACATAAGAATCATTAACGGTTGTGAAAACTTGGTTGAAAATAACGTGTTATTTATGCTTATTAAAATGTTAGACAATATTGGATTATATGAAAACTTGTGGTTTTGAAGATCGAAAATTGTTTTGAGACTTGTGTAATCGTGTTGTTTATATAATTCGTAACTGCATGTTATGCTTTTAATTCATGATATTCTATTCCTATTGCACTTCAGCTCACGTTGTTGGATTTAAAACATTTTAGATGAAAAAGATCACGTGGCTTGATCTTGAGGAGCCTAGAGGTTGCGGAGTACAAAACTTGTAGTTTTTGTTATTTGGTTGTTGATGTCGTTTTGGATTTGAATCATATAACTGTTAAATCATGTTTTGCATATGAAGCATATGTTTGTAAGCTTTAAGGCCATGATATCACTGTATGTATATAAGTATGTTGAATGACGATGAGAGAAATCATAGGTTTGTGGTTTTAGTTTCTTGGTTGTATGGAACGGTTTTTTGTTAGGTTGGTTTCAACATTTTAATAAATTGTTTTCGGTTGATTTTATGTTTAACATAAATTCTGGTGCCTCGAGGAATGTTTAAACCTAGTTTTAGTGAACTCTTTTAGCCTTTGAGGTTTTTCAAAATGGTTCGAAAAATGGTAAAGTGTTTGGGAAGAAAGGTTAGGTATTGAAAAATGGTCCAGAGCCAGACCGCTCGATCGACCGCTCTTTTTACAGGCGGTAAAAAACTTTGTGCAGAGGGACCGCTCGAGCGGTCTTTTGACCGATCGAGTGGTCTATACAAATTTTGAAAATTTTGTTTGTTTTGTTTTAAACCTTGGCGCTTGAGGGCCTTGACCATACCCTTTTGGGTTCTTTAACTAAAAAATAAATCCTTTGAGGTGCATCTTTCAAAGGTTTTGGATTTGCTTTTGAGTTATGTTTTTAGACCCATTTGGGCTTGAGAGGTTTTTGTAGATCGTGGTATCCCAAAACAATTTTTCTTTGATGGTTTACGTGACCCCAGGTTTTGAAGCGTAACACGGCGCATCGACAGTAGAGCAATGGCGGAATGGCGGCAGAGCAACAACAAAATGAAGGCAGAGTGTAAACACCTCAATCTGACCAATCCGAATCTTAGGCACCTATCTTAAATGTGCCTCAATGACAAAAGTATGAGAATTATGCTCAATGATACCTCCAAGAAAGAAAAATCACGAATATGGCTCGAAACCCAAAAACTCTAAAAAAACCTTCAGGCTGTGACATTCCCTATCCACACAGCCGCCACCTTTTTGAAAACCCTAGAATAGGTTGTCCTTACTCTCCAAGCCGTGACCTTTTTGAAAACCCTAAATGAAGTCGTGACTTTCTTTGTCACAGTCGTTGCTTTATTATCCAGGCCTTAACTTTTGAAAGTCACGACTGTCCTTTTCACCACTATAAAGGTAGCAGCCTGAATTGTACAAAAGCAAAAATGTAGTGGCCGTCACTATTACCCCTTTTTGGACAGGTGGCAGCATTCTAGAGGGTGTCTAGTCTCCCACCATGCTTATAAATAGACGGCGATTCCAAGAAGAAAAAAAAGAGAGAAACATACCTGGAGGCCAAAACTCTGTGAAAATATCCCCCCATTCCATATTCTCCCACCCATCCTATACTTCTCGAGCCTCATTTGTGTCCTTACTTGCCGCAGAGGAGTTCTTAGAACACGTATATTGGATTGGAGGATTCGTATTCTCACCACCAAGGGGTCATTCGAGATGGATATTCACATGAGGTAACCTTAGGATCCCACGACTCTTCTTAAACCCTCATCTTCTTCCCCCGAGGATGTCGTGGATAATGTTTCCATTGTTTTGTGGCTTGTTTATCATTCATTTCAATATAAATATTCATTTATTTGAAGTTTTCATCATTAGCAGTATCTTCATAGCCTTCTATTTCGCATATTTAAATTTGTTTACAATTGTTTCGATGCTCACAAGCACACTGGACACATCAGAAGCTTACTGAGGTTCTAGAACATAACGGCCGTAACTTTCATATGTCACGGCCGTATGTTCTGTTAAATCCATAGTGATGGTTGTGTCATTTTTATATACGCCGGTACATTTACGCCTTTTTATGTGGACGGTTGCAACATTTTGTTATTATGGCCGTGACATTGTTTTAAGGTCAGAAGTGCTAAAACCCTTGTTAAACCTCTTTGTTATATGTTTTTTTAAGTTTGTACATCCTTTTATTGCTCCATTTAATATTTTCTCTTTCTGTACCTCTGTTTATCTTTCTATTGGGTAATGGATGGTAGATCTGTCAAGATCAAAAGGGTTATGGTTTCTAATCTACATACCTTCATATTTTCTCTTTTATACACTCGATCACGGTGATACAAGTCCCCGGGTCACAACTCCAAGGGTCACAACACGAAAATCCAAAGAGATTTTTGGTCTCAGTCCACAACCAACACCTGAATCGATCAAGATCACGGCATCTCCACCTAACCAAGATGAAACAACTCGCACCAGACAACCATCTACAAAGAACCTCTCTCTCCATCTTGAGAAAAGAAAAGGGTTAACAAGGAACCATGACCCAACCTCAGGACACTCCCAGTACTCATCAACACTTGGCCTCTAAAGAACCCTGTGACTCTTACCTTGAAGCCACATTGACCACAGTTAAACAGCTGCCGTTAACCACGATCACGGTACTCATACCATCCGCTACACCACGCTCTCAACTCTTTGACGTCATTTGCACACATACAAATACCATCAGTCCGCATTCCTTGTACAACACATCCCACAGGACTACGAGCTCATGACTAATCATGCACGTAGACATTCATCAGCATTCCCATCACGCCAAAACCTCACTCTAAAAGGTTGCGCTTACTCACCTAACTCTTGCTAGACAAACCACAGCCACGTCATGGCCTCGAACCCACTGTCCAACACTCACATGGACAGCGCACGACACTAAACAAAGGAAACCCAATTCCTGAGATTTTTCATCCAAAGTTACTAATAACTCCCACATATTAGCTACTTGTTACATGTTAGAATCATAATCTAAACCCTTACACATTCTAACACTGTTGCGATCCATGCTCTTCCCAGCATATCTACAACTCATACTCATCCCCATATCATTGAGTTCACTCACTTGAAACTCAATTCTCAAACCTCAAAAAGGTATACAACATCTAAGGTCATCATAACTACTCAGACCACCAATAACATCCTGCTGTCCACCATCAACATCCTGACTACCAAGGAATATCTCCAGAATCACTCACATTCTGTTATCTCAGCATATACCCAATCAAGGATTACTACACTCACATCCACTATGTTTCCATCTATACCCCATCATGAGTACACAGCTCATGACATAGCATGGCTCCCGACGTACCTAATCCATCACACTGCCAAACCATGTACGCCAAACCCTAATCGAAAGGGATTATCACGATCTATAGATCTATCATAACTACCAATTCTCCAGGGTCTTCGACACCCCATCGCCCCTACTCATAAAGCTATCCTTAACATAACTCTAACCTCCAATAGCATACGCTCAAGAGGAGTCAGCTATCTAAGCTAAAGCCATTAACCATGCTTCGACTACACCTGAACAAAACTCTGCTCATACCAACACTCGACGGTTTACCAACCGAGGCTAACCTCACTCAGTTAAACCCAACTCACTGATGAGGTCCACAGCATACCAAGCGATCGACGCTCAACCCATAACCATACCTCTACAACTGATGGCAACCGAGTCGCACATCCAAGACCCAAACCACGTTCTCGTCGTCTCGAATGGTGTACATGTTATATATAAAAGAAAACATGAAACACGACAACTTAAGGTCGATCTATCATATTATTTCTAACACATACCACATAATCATGCTAACACATAGCCACAACGATTATGCAGACACCACATACATACCGAGGAGAACCGACAAGAATGACGCGTCACTTTGGATAACATACCTAGATTCCTTGCTAGAAATCACGTTCATGAAACGCGTTTCTAACTTGGCTCTCAAGTTCGCTAATCCAAACGCCCAAAGGAAAGACTAATCAATCCTAAGGTCCAACCTCCATACTCACATATACACGGCATCAACATGCTCAACAACTAACATGCTCATGATCCAAACACAGGCAACCAAGAACGCACACATCTTTCCTCACAATGTGATGCACCCTTTTTTCACGGCTCATAGGTATTCGAACCGAAAACTCTGATACCAAGTTGTCATGCCCCAAACTCCGGGTCACGCAAAAAGTCCAAGAACAACCACCGAAACTGAAATACAACAAACCCAAGGTTTCTCTCGAAAGCATAAAACTTGCATACATCCATAACAATTCCATATGTTTTACAATATGTTATATCCCAACATGAAACATATACAAAAAGGGTATAATAACCTAACAAAGACAAAATAGAAGCGTCTTGTCAACAGCCACCTCCGGGCACTTCAAGGTCAACCTACAAAGCCACGTTTATCTGAAAAATATTTTGTACAAAAATTCCATAACGTGAGCCGAAGCCCAATAGGAATAGACTATAAAGCCGTAAAGCATGATAAGCAATCATAAGCATAAAGACTCAACCACGGCAGCCCAAAAGGTTTTTCATTCCAAAATCACAAGTTTTCCATCAGGCTAACATGAGCCTCAAAACGGTTTTACTTCATAAAACCCCACGTTTCCATCCTTAAAATCATGTATATCAACAATGCAGATAACGTTTTCACAGTTGAAGAATAGCAGTAACCAAAACGTTATTTTCTACTCGGACCACACAGCCGAGAACAAAACGTTATTTTTTCACTCAGATCACACAACCGAAGAAAATAAAATAACAAAATGATTTCTATGTACCACTCTGCCACACACAGGGACAAAGGCAACAACTGTAGACTCATGTTCATTACTCTAAAATCACACAGAGCCTGCTAAGTAATGGCAGGCTCTATATGGAGTCACAACATCGACGCCATTCACGGAGGCAACCGACGCCATTCATGGAGGCAACCGACTCTTTATGGATTTTCACAACCGATGGAAGAAGCATCCAATACCACGTTTACGGAGATTAACCCAAGGGACCGTAGTAAACCCACTCTACGCAGGTTTTTGGACTTCCACCAAGGAGTAATAGAAGCCCAACTCAACATACCCACTGTCACGGTATATCTATGGAAATCATTTAAAACCCAACTGTAGCTTAACTACGAAAACCGTAAAACAGTTATACATCGCGTCTATAAAAGAGATCCAACCCATCAACATGCATATCAAACAACATTTGAAACAATTTCCATCAAAACATTTTTAAAGATGAGACTCAATCCCGGGGGTTAGCTCCAAACCTCCAAAAATACGTTTTCAAGAGTTTCATAAAACCTCCATTTTCAAAACCATCTTTTTGAAAACAATGAACATCCACAAATTCCATATCATATAATAAACCAAGAAAAGTGCAAAACAAGCTTTTATCCGATTAAACAAGGTTAGAACACAAAACATGATATATAAGGCATTTCAACCAGTGAAAAAGAATACAACTTCACGTAGCGTAACTGGCCAATTGTCACTGTCACGTCCCGACACCCGGGTCACGTGAAACACCTACAAACAAACTCCCAAGGAACAACAAATTTGATAAAAAGTTCCACTAAAGATAAAAAATAACATTTTCCAAAAATTCGACCAAAATCGGGTGAAAATGGTTAAGAAATCTTGATATACCCTCACTCTTTTAGTCATAACCTTTTCTACAAAAAGAATTTTATTGTGAGAGAGGTGTCAATGGAAAGAAGACTTTTGGGGCTTCAATTTGAGTATGAGAACAATCCAACTCCAAGTCCAAATGAGGAAGATATGATCAAAACAAAATGGCCATGTGCAGTCAGTCCGCTCGAGCGGACATCGGGCACTCGAGCGAGCTACCACCCGAGAAAAACCCAAATTTTCCTATTTTTGAGTTCCAAGCCCCAAATACTCTCAAACACTCATATGATACTTCAAGACACACATAAACCTACTAATTCGTATATTTTCAACACCCACGGACATACGCGAACTCAAACCATCAAGAACCACCGAAAAAAACATTCAAAACTCGATTCCATCCAACCAAAATCAACCAAAAATGCCTTTTTAAAACCAAAACCTAGTTTAATGAAACATAAACCAACTTTTCAGGCATTTTTAAATGGTAAAAATACATATAATTGCACGTAGCATCCCTTAAAGACAACATAGTTTAGGATCCTATCTCGTTGAGCCAAAAGCTCGACGCCTCGATCCATGTGCAAAAAAGAACTTCGACGGAATGAAATTTCATCTGGATGAAAGCGTAGCCCACCACGAGGATACTAAGGATCTGCTGTCTAATCGTTGAAAATCGAGCTCCGTGCCCCCAAGAAGTTAGAGAGAAGGCAGAGCATTTGGTTTGAAAAAAAGAAACTTAGCTTGTAAATTATGAAAATATCTTTTAAAAATATCTAACTCTAGATATTTATAGGCCACGAAAATATCTTTATTTTTTTTTTAAAAAAAATCACACCATAACATCCAATGGCCAACACGGACCCACACACGCCCGCACCCAAAGATGTACAAATCAAGACCTAACTCGGAGGTGAACAACGCTCAAGCACTCGAGCGCTCAACCACTTCTCGAACGGTCCACTACCAACAAACATCTCTGCCACACCACCATTCGAGTGCACAACCACCGCTCAAGCGGTCATCACTGGGTGATAACCGGAACATATCTTTCATACACACTTGTATCCAAGCTCAAAGTACTAACCTAAAACATCACTGAGGTCAAAAGTTAACTCCAACGCCAACAACACTTAAATCATTTCTAAAAATGAAATGAGTCAAGGTCTCACAACTCTCCCCCTCTTAAATAAATTTTTTCCTCGAAATTCAACACTAAATCTCAAGCCAAACACTGTCCTGCAACCATCAACAATCTCTGATGCAAACCAGCGATACCGCACAACAGCAGAAATCCCCCAACAACTGAAATCCCAAACCTGTCATCACATGAGGTAAACATGACTTAGAGATTCGATCTTCACATAAACTGCCCACATGTGCAAGTCCCGCTAACACCACTGTCATCCAAGAGACATCCATAAATCGTCGGATCAAGATCCAACTCCCACCGTACACAAACCACTCCAGCGACAAACACATCACACAAGACCAATCCACCATGATACTTGATCTCAAACACTCTCTACACCCGAACATAGAGATTACCACCCCTTCGTTCTTACTACCGCAAACTGGCTCAATCATATCTCATAATACACAGCAAGGACTATCTCCACGAGTCCAACACAGAATGTCGAACCTTGACATCGGTTACACGAAGTTACATACTCCGAGCACAAACTTTTTATCAAAGGACCACCGACTTTGCTACCACATCATTACCCCGCTGATGCTAGCAACGCCATCATGTAGCTGACACAACGCCCATCCACGAGCAACGACAAAAACATCCAACCCTAGAGAGAAGCTCACTTAACCCACCTGGAATACAAAAAAATGCATCTCACGGGTATCCGACAATCTATACAAACCATATCTCCCATACAATAGCACGTCACTACACAACTCAACATCTCACCATCAGATCACTGATACCAGGGCTACAGATCCATCTCAAATCACACAGGATCACCGCCATCTGATAAAACAAACATGATGATCATCAGCCAACATCAACCCCAACGCAAAACATATACATCAATTCACTGAGTCCACAATAGCAGAATATTCGAACTCAAGACACCAGCCAAGACTTGCCTTTTATACTTAGCAATTTCCTCATATACAAAACTCATCATGGCCTTTTCGTTCCCAACCAAACAATCGCGTCGGTCCGAATAGGCCACGCTAACTAAGATTCCTCAATCATCGCATCCTTTCTGACTCGTACCTTACCACACTCTCAGGATCACTATCCAAACAAATGGTTATCCCAAAGCACAACACTTACCATAGTTGATGCTCACTCCTCGTCTCTAAGAACTCTGAACAGTTTAAAACCCCAAATAGAAGTTAAAGCCGAATTCACAAAGTCTATTAGAAAGCCACCATACGCATATCACAGCCGTAAAGTTCTGAAAAAATTCCCGCTCTGCCATGCGCTAGAAGTACAACCATAACCACACAATCAAGAACAAGCTGTACACAATGGTTGACGAATCTCAGTTGTTCACTGTAGAAAGAACACTACATCTCAACACCAATTTCCTTGTCAACAAGAACAAGAAAAAGCATTCTTGGTCTAGCAACTCGACCTCAAAGGGAACACAACCCAAATGGTCCAACTATTATACAAACAAGCCACGTTGGAGAGGTTACCACGACCTGTCATGTTTTCCACATGCATACATACTCATTTACGGTCTTCCACCGTAGGATAATACTAACCCCCACATGCGATTCTTTACGGTCCCTAACCGCGGGAGTAATCGGATCCCAAGTCACACACATGGATACTCAATATCCAAGAAGGCACATATCTATGCACCACGCGTCAAAATCACGAAGAATCAAACCTACAATCACTCGATCATGGCGATACAAGTCCCCGAGTCACAACTCCAAGGGTCACAACACGGAAATCCACAGAGATTTTTGGTCTCAATACACAACCAAAACCTAAATCGATCAAGATCCGAGCATCTCCATCCAACCAAGATGAAATAACTCGCACCAGACAACCGTCTACAAAGAACCTCTCTCTCCATCCTAAGAAAAGAAAAGGGTCAACAAGGAACAATGACCCAACCTCAGCACACTCTCAGTACTCATCAACACTTAGCCTCTAAAGAACCATGTGACTCTTACCTTGAAGGCACATCGACCACAGTCAAATAGCTACTGTCAACCACGATCACGGTACTCAGACCATCCGTTACACCATGCTCTCAACTCTTCGACGCCATTCGCACACATATGAATACCATCAGTCTGCATACCTTGTACAACACATCCCATAGGACTACGAGCTCATGACTAATCATGCACGAAGACATTCATCAACATTCCCATCGCGCCAAAACCTCACTCTAGAAGGTTGCGCTTACACACCTAACACCTGCTAGGCAAACCACAGCCACGTCATGGCCTCGAACCAACTGTCCAACACTCACATAGACAGCGCACAGCACCAAACAAAGGAAACCCAATTCCTAAGATTTTTCATCCAAAGTTACTAATAACTCCCATAGATTTGCTACTTGTTACATGTTAGAATCATAATCTGAACCCTTACACATTCTAACACCATCGTAACCCATGCTCTTCCCAGCATATCTGTAACTCATACTCGTCCCCATATCATTGAGTTCACTCACTTGAAACTCAATTCTCAAACCTCAAAAAGGTATACAACATCCAAGGTCATCAGAACTACTTAGACTACCAACAACATCTTCCTGACCACCATCAACATCCTGACTACCAAGGAATATCTTCAGAATCACTCACGTTCTGTTATCTCAACATACACCCGATCAAGGATTACTACGCTCCCATCCACTATGTTTCCATCTATACCCCATCCTGAGTACACGGCTCACGACATAGCATGGCTCATGGCGAACCTAATCCATCACACAGCCAAATCATGTACGCCAAACCCTAATCGAAAGGGATTATCACGATCCATAGATCTATCATAACTACCAATTCTCCAGGGTCTTGGACACCCCATCGCCCCTACTCATAAGGCTATCCTTAACACAACTCTAACCTCCAATAGCATACGCACAAGAGGAGTCAGCTATCCAAGCCAAAGCCATCAACCAAGCTTCGACTACACCTGAACAAAACTCTGCTCATACTAACACTCGGTGGTTTACCAACCGAGGCCAGCCACACTCGACTAAACCCAACTCACTGAGGAGTTCCACAGCATACCAAGCGATCAACACTCAACTCATAACCTTACCTCTGCAATTGATAGCAATTGAGTCGCACATCCAAGACCCAAACCACAGTCTCATTATCTCGAAGGGTGGTCAGGTTATATATAAAAGAAAACATGAAACATGACAACCTAAGGTCGATCTATCATGTTATTTATAACACGTACCACATAATCATGCTAACACATAGCCACAACGATTATGCAAACACCACATACATACCAAGGAGAACCGATAAGAATGGCGCGTCACTTTGGATAACATACTTAGATTCCTTGCTAGAAATCACATCTGCAAAACGCATTTCTAACTTGGCTCCCAAGTTCGTTAATCTAAACGCCCAAAGGCAAGACTAATCAATCCTAAGGTCCAACCTCCATGCTCACATATACACGGCATTAACATGCTCAACAACTAACATGCTCATGATCCAAACATAGGCAACCAAGAACACACACATCTTTTCTCACAAGGTGATGCACTTTTTTCCCACGGCTCATAGGTATTCGAACCTAGAGCTCTGATACCAAGTTGTGAGTAAACAAGGTTTAAACACAAAACATGATATATAAAGCATTTCAGCCGGTGAAAAAGAATACAACTGCACGTAGCGTAACTGGTTAACCGTCACTGTCACGTCCCGACACCCGGGTCACGTGAAATACCCACAAATACACTCCCAAGGTCTAAGAAATTTGATAAAAAGTTTCACTAAGGATGAAAAATAACCAATTCCAAAACATTCGACCAAAAATGGGTGAAAAATGATTAAGAAATCTTGATATACCCGCACTATTTTGGTCATAACTTTTTTTACAAAAAGAATTTTATGGTGAGAGAGGTGTCATTGGAAAGTAAACTTCCGGGGCTTCAATTTAAGAACAGAACGACCCAATTTTGAGTCCGAATGAGAGAGATATGATCAAAATAAAACAGTCATGCGCACTAAGTTCGCTCAGGCGCTCGAGCGAGCTACCACCCAAAGAAAACCCAGAACTCTCAAACACTCATAAGATACTTCAAAACACACATAAACCTACTGATTCGCATATTTTCAACACCCACGAACATACATGAACTCAAACCATCAAGAACCACCAAAAGAAACATTCAAAACCTGATTCCATCTAACCGAAATCAACCAAAAATACCTTTTTAAACCAAAACCCTATTTAACGAAACATAAACCAACTTTTTATGCATTTTTAAACAGTAAAAATACATATAATTGCATGTAGTATTCTTTAAAAACAACATAGTCTAGGATCCTACCTCGTTGAGCCAAAAGCTCGACGTCTCGATCTACATGTAAAAAAGAACTTCGTCGAAATGAAATTTCATCCAAATGAAAGCGTAGCCCACCACGAGGATATTAAGGATCTGCTGTCTAATTGTCGAAAATCTAGCCCCAGGCCCCCGAGAAGTTAGAGAGAAGGCAGAGCGTTTGGTTTGAAAAAAAAGAAACTTAGATTGTAAGTTATAAAAATATCTTTTAAAAATATCTAACTCTAGATATTTATAGATTAAGAAAATATCTTTATTTTTTTTAAAAAAATCGCACCATAACACCCAACGGCCAACACAAACCCACACACGCCTGCACCCAAATATGTACAAATCAAGACCTAACTCGAAGGTCAACAACGCTCAAGCGCTCGAGCGCTCAACCACCGCTCGAGCAGTCTGCTACCGACATACATCTCTGTCACACCACTGCTCGAGCGCACAACCACCCCTCTAGTGGTCATCGCTGGGCGATAACTGGAACATATCTTTCATACACATTTGTATCCAAGCTCAAAGTACTCACTTGAAACATCACCGAGGTCAAAAGTTAACTCCAACTCCATCAACACTTAAATCATTTCTAAAAATAAAACGAGTCATGGTTTCACATTCTTTTTGGATATATGGCGTGGCCCCCTGTGCCATAACGGTTATGGCAATCTCGTACAGAAAAATATCCCTCCGTCGGCACTCAAGGTTATTCAGCACGTGCTACACTGACCATGGCAGAGCGCCTAATCAGGATTAGAGGAGATCAGCATGATGCCTAGAGCAAAGGGTTATATCCGCTTCCATAACTGGTCAACAAATGTCTCTAAGGATCAAAATTAAATGGAGCTACGTACTCCGATTTATCTTTGGTTGGGTAGAATGTAAAAAATGCCCCTCATACTCATCAAATATATATATATATATATATTAGTGTTTACCCGTGCCTAAAAGCACTTTTCAAAATAAAAGATTAAAAAAGTTAGAGAAAGTACCTTTGTACGTCTAATGAAACTAGAAAAATTTTAATTAGGTTAATCTCATCCATTCAATTATAACAATTCGTTCAAATTATATGTCTAAGAGAGAGAAGATACATTTTGGGCGGAATGTATTTCTGATCGTAGGATGCAGGTTTAGGCTCTCAACCATTGATTAAAAATATATGTGAAAAGAGAGAAAATATTTTTACAAAACCTCTCATGCTTTATTATATATATATACTCATACACTAGCGTATGGCACGTATTACTAATAATTGAGATTGAAAGTTATAAAAAAAATAGAGTCAATTGAGTTTTAGTCCTATTTTAGAAGTTTGTTAGAGTTTTAGTCCTATCTCTTTTTTTATATTAAGTTTAGTACTTTTATTCAAATTTTATGATTTTTTGGTCCAACATGCCCTTTAGCAATTGGTGTCTCATTTTCATTTTAAATGCCTTAATTATAAGATGCATTATCCTATATAGAAGCTTGTGATGTATTTTGCATTTAAACCCTATTATTTTAGGATACATATTAATTACATGATCATCTTGATTTATCACTTTGTTTATGAAAAACATTATATTCCTCTTGATTTTATGTATTAGTTTCATAAATACTGATTTATACAATATCTTGCAATTTAATTAGGTAAACACATTTCCCTGTTTAAAGAATATTTTTGGACGCAGGCATCAAAATTCATCAAAACTCATTAAAATCCGAACGTGATAAACGATTTATTTGGAAACTGAAATTCAACTAATTTTTCTGGCTTGGAATAGATTTCAACTCATTTTTCAATTTATTCATTACTATTTCATTGTACTCAAAGTTTTATTCACGTTTACAATTCGAATTAAGGTTCTCAAGATTTTTACTAGTATGTATATGTTGTTATATTGGATTGTTTTAATTTTTATTTTTTTGTTTTAAAAATGCAAAATTGTCCATTTGTGAATATGAAATCAATTATTTTTTTTAACATTTTTTTTTTGATTTGTAGATATGAAATCAATTTTTCTCGAATGATTCAGTCTCCATATTTTGTAAGTAACTCATATTTATTTTTTTTGAAACATTTTATGTTTTTGTGATTTCATGTATTTAATGTATTTCATATTAGTTTTATTTTGAACTTTTTATTTTTTTTTTTTTTTTTTTTTTTTTGCATAATTACATGATAAAATATCATGGTTGTTTTGGTGAAGCATATATGAGATATTTTTTAGAATCTATTTTGTCACATTTATAAATTGAAATAGTAGTAAATTTTTCTGAATACAAAATAAACTACTACATTTATCAGTTAGAACAAATTTGAAATTTCCTGAATCTAAATACATCTGATACATTTATCAAAGTACCTACGAAGTTTATATCAGTTAGAATAAATGCTTTTAGCAGTCCTATAAAATTTCATAATTTGAACTCAAAAGATAAATGTATTAGTTGCAACAGCAGTGCAAATTATAAATTTAGACAACAAATGATACATTTATCAATTGTTCCAATATTGTAATTTTCAGAATACGTATTCAATCGATACAATTATCAGTTCGCATAACAGTACACTTTCCTAAATCTGTATTCTACTGATACATTTATCAGTTGTTCCAACAGTGCAATTTTCAAAATACATATTCAACTGATACATTTATCAGTTCAAATAACAGTGCATTTTTCTGTTTGTATTATATTGATACATTTATCAGTTGTACTAAAAGTGATACGTTGAAACAACAGTGTAATTTTCAGAATTAATCTTATAATTTAATATTATATTTTTGTAACGTCAATGATGAAGACGACGACGATGGAGGATGAAGACGGCAATAGAGTTAGTGTTGTAGTGATTATGACACGAAATTTTGGAGAAAAATTTTTGGAGAGATTTGGGAGAGAGATTTATAGGACAAAATTTTTTATTCCCGTTTAGGAAAGAATTTGGTCAAAAAAACATTCTAAAGATATGATTTAAGGGTATTTTAAGAAATTAAAATTGAGACGGGACTAATCCTAATAAAAAAATTAAATTGAACTAAAACTAATTTTACTATCAAAAAAAGGACTTAACCTTAAATTTTTCTAAAAATTACTCATTTGAGATAAAACGTAGTTGTAAAACATCATTTTTAATTTAATTAGACTTAGCATTATGGTTATTGATTAATATAGTCGATTTTCTTTAATGCCGTTATCAATCGCTTCATCATATACAACATCAATGGTCTTTTAATAGGAAAATCTCTCAAAGAATCTGGCCGAGTATCAATTCAAAAAAATCTTCACAACTCATTTCTTAAGTTTACTACTGGTCAATTTAAAAGAAAAAAACAAAACGTTGAAAAAAAAATTCAGCCCATGCTTAGTTTGGGTTTTTTGAAGCCTTTTTTTTAGGGATTTTTCTCATCTTTTTTGAACTTCAATATTACTATTTTTCGGTCTAAACATTTTATTTTTGTTGATATGTTGTAATAAAAAGAGTTTAAAAATTATGATCGTTTTGATTAAAGTTAAAAATCACTAAAATTGGGGGAAAATATTATAAAAGTCTTAGAGTGGCTCTTTTGTTTTATCTCTTTTGGTTTTAGTTTTTAATTAAGAAAAACTATATATAAAAAAGCTCACTAATTTTTTTTTTATAAAAAAAAAAAAACTATGTAGAAAGCTATCACAAATAGAAGCTTATACTAAAAACAAAGGAAAAAAATTACTAAAAATAACTAATAAGCCTGAAGGGTATCGAAAGGCATTAACCTAAGAACCTCAAACAAAAATAACTAATAAGCCTGAAGGGTATCGAAAGGCATTAGCCAATTCTGTCATGTAGGCAAGGAGGAGATCCACACTCTCAATGGCAATGGCAATGAGGGTATCGAAAGGTTTTGTATGCAAGCCAATAATGGAAAACCTTTTTTTGTTTTTTTCTTCAAACATGTGGCATCTCAAATAATTGACTTCATTCATTTGTTCAGTAACCTATTAATTGAATATATATTAATATTGATATTGCAAGGCATTAACCTAAGAACCTCAAACAAATGGCTTCTCAAATAACTTCATTTTTTCATACAATCCGTTTCATCATTCTTTATAATCACTTTGTTTCAATCGAATATAGCATTAGCGTGTGAGGTTAAACTTAAAATCAGTATCAGTATAAATAAAAAAATCAAAATGTAACTTCTGTAAATTTAACAAGTTTAATTTATTTCACATATTATTATTGTGTTAGTAATTCAACCAAATTATTTTATTAAAACTTTTATAGAATATTAACATATATATTTGATGACGTGCACATTTCTTAATCTCAATTCACTCTCATCATTTTCCATGATTTAGGGTCAATAATAATATAAAATTAAGAACTACTTAAAATTTAAAATCCTCCACTCTTCCTCTTTCACTACTCCCACGCCCAATCCATTTTATACTACTCATGATGTCAAATAAATATCTAAAATACAATAAATATTTCAATATTAATTTAGAATATTAAAAAAACATAAAATTAAAATATAATTTTTTTTGTTTTCTACTATTATCTCTATAAAAAAACTTCATATATGTTACTTCAATTATCAGCAAAGAATGCTGTTACTGCTCACAAGTCAGACAAATATAATTTTTTGACATACAGTATCATGAATAATAGTCCTAAAAAATTTTCAAAAGGCAAACAGTGTTTGTAATTGTTCTTATGTACTATTTAATTTTTATTTTTCAATGTTTTCTCAAGTGGGTTCTCATCTATAAAAAGGGATTAGTCTTCCCTTTTGTGAGGCAAACTAAGTGAGGATGACCAAATTATAGCTTCACTTTTATAGGACAAACAAATTATGTGTAAACTTGGGATGGGACATGAGACATGACACATTTTGTTCTAAGTTTGTTATTTTATATTATTTTTTTATAATTTATTTTTATTATTTAATAAATTGCCGATCACAACTAGTAATAATATAATATTGATATTATATGCTCAGACCCATATAAAACTGAAAAAAGTATATCTGAAGTTGCTATTAATGAAACAGTCCGAGTTATGTTCCTCTATGTCCATGAGGAAACATTTCCAGCTAATTCCTCTCACACTGATTATAGCAAAATTGAAGAAAGATTTTCCAAAAAAAAAAAAACATGACCAAGTGTTTTCAGTTCCTAAAAGCAATGGCGATATTTGCAATTTCTTGTTGAAATCTCTGTATATCAGCCTCGGCACGTGCCCTTTCTTCTGCACCAATCGCACCTAAACTTGCTCTTTTACTTGATATTTTCCTCTCAATGCTTTTTATCTGCACCCATTACCAAACAAACCAACAAAGTCACTCACTTCTTTAAAAATTTTTATATAATTAAAAAAACATGTTAACTTCTTTTTTCTTCATTTTCAATATATATACACATTAAAAAAAATTGTTCACATCTCTCAAATAAACTAGTTTTTTATTATACGAAATGACCACTATGCACATTAAGTATTTTCAAAAGCAAAAAAGAGATCTCAACAAACTTAAAAATAAAACTAGCTTATTAGGCACTTAAAAGTTTTTTTATCCCAAACTAGAAAGGTTAAGCACCCCTCAAGACTCTATTTTATGGGTCTTGAGTGCATCTAGAATGATAATCCAAATCGTGCTTCTTGTAAGTCTTACAAAATAAATTATTTATGCAAAAAATTAATTTGATCGGATATTAATAAATATATGAATAAGTGGCATTTTATTTTACAAAATAAAAGGTTAAAACTTAAATAACCCATTTAAATTAAAAGCATTCATTTGGTAAAATAAAATGCTATTTGTTTATATATGCACCCAATTTCGAAATATTACACTAAACTTTTGCTTAGCTGTTCTATTTTATAGAACATACAAAATTAATTATTCGAATCATCGTTATGAACTCATCTCGACGGGTCTTGAGATAATTCAGTCTTACGAAGCTTCACCTAAACAAAAATACTATTAACCCTTCATAGACGCTTCATATACCACGTCTGTGTGCACATACACGAGTAAAAAGTCAATAAAAAGTGTGGTGTATCTGAAACAATTTAAAGTTTTATTTTTCTTTTTATTAAAGAAAAAAGAAAAGAAAAGAAAAATGTTTAAAACATCTAAATTAAGGAGACATGCGTGGAAACATATTATATATATAATGGAAGAAGTGAACAGGAGGGAGGAACCTTCCTATAGGGCCAGCGTACCAAGCCATGTCTGCGGCATATCTTCTTGATCACTGTTGGACAAATATTCAATTTTTTTGCTGCAGCATCTATGGGAAGGTGGAAAGTAAGCTATGAAGTCCTTCAATGTCAACTTCCCGGTTCTTTTCCTCTGCACTACTCAGTACAATTATTGCAATTAATAAAATAACCAACACCTAAACAATTAAAACAATAATTATTTCCATTGTGTTTGGATCAAGAATTTGCATATAGATCCAATTGGTGCTCTTGAAGATTCATATCCTTTGACAGGATAACTACGAAGTTGCTCGTATAAGTATTTGCAGTGTTAACTCGATTCAACTTTATTCAAGCCAACCGTATTAATGACAAAAATACCTGTTGATATTAATGTAAATACAAACTCTCACCATTAAGAGATTGTCTCTCCTCGAAAAGATAATTTATATATAACAGACGACACTGTTTTAATGGCAAATTTGTTTTGGTTTGCACCACTACGTCAGCCTGCTCTTGACAACGAATAATTATTTTCTCCTATGAATTTTTTTAATCTTACACTTACGGAGTGGTTAAGGGGAGAGAGACGAAAAAAAGGAAACAAATAAACAAAATTAGCTTCGCATATCCCTTTCTCTATTTTCTTCTTGGTAAAAATTCAAGATCCAAACAAAGCCTAAACCATTGATATTTCTTTGATTAAATTATTTCCTAGCAGGCGCAAATTGAACCCCCATACAACAAATGGAGTGAAATACTAATGAAAAATGTGTATTGAAATAGAAATAAATAAAAATTGGACAAGTTAAATTTTGGTTGCAGGAAAGGCACTACAACCTGTGCTGCAAGGGTGCCCTTTGGTAGTCTCAGTTGTTGGCTCTCAACTTTCGGTCGACTCATTTGATATTCACCTGCTAAAAAGGTCAGACCAATATTAATGTGTTCAATGTGTTCGCAATTCTTTTTTTTTTTTTTTTTTTTTAAAGTCATTTGGTACAGAATTTGCAAGAGAAACTCAAAACCTGAAAATGCCGGTGAACACTGAAAGAAATTATCAACAACCAAATTGACATCCCCAGTCAATCCCACGCACAGTGCTTCGTAGAATGTCAAAAGCGGATCTTGTAACATTATGTAACCCGCTTGTTTACGATCTTGACAATACCCAATTAAGAACTCTTTCACTGTTTCTATGCTTTTCTTGCAAAAACTGAATAAAATCATTAAACTAAATACCACACGTTCCGTTCAGCTCTAGGAAAAAAAGGGAGAAATGTTGATTATTTATGCAAGGTTAGAAAAAACTAAATTTCTTTACTATTTGAGAGAAAATAAAAACAATATGGATACGAACGATGCATGTTTCACTGCACAATCACCGTATACTCACAAATATAATGGGCTCTACATCAACATTGGATATGAAGCTTTTTATACTTGTTAAGTACGCGGTAGTTTATGCGGGATAACACACATTCTCTCTCTCTCTCTCTCAATATATATATATATATATATATATATATTAAAAAAATTGTTATCTATGTCCTATCTTGTTAGATAGTTTACGAAAGAAACTACAATAAATCATTAATTTTAAACACTTTTATTATACTGACTTTACGTTGAACCTCTTTGAAATAAATATAAACTTATATACTGATGTCATTTTTTAATCACATAGACTACATATCTCTATTGTTTGAATAAATACAAGAGAAATTATAATAATATATTTATATTTGGTCAAATTAGCTACACAAGAAAAGAAGACAACGGTACGCAGAAGAAAGAGAAAAAAAAAGTGCCCTCCAAATTATTTTAGGAGGCCAACATTTTGTTGAGTAATCTATACTATTATATGTATTCTATCTATACGATTATATCTATACTATTATCTATACTATCTATATCTATACTATTACACTCAAGAAAACTCTTTATTATATTATATATTAATATTAATTAATTATATTATACTATTATAATAAGAAAATTCTTTATTTGGTAAAGTCTATGTGACTTTTTTATTTACCAAAAATTTCCCCAATATAATTTGATAGTTTCATTATTTGAGTTCTTTTTAAAAACAAATGAAAATATTAAAAAGATAAAAATAACTACCAAAAAAATCTTAACCTCTCACAATTAACTTGATATTTTCATTATTTGTTTAAACACAATTAAAAATATTAGAAAACTAAAAATAATTACCACAAAATCTCAACCTTCCACAATTTTTATGTGAACCACCGGCAATATGTGGGCACAACTGCTCGTCATTAGAATAAACATCCCAAAACAACATTGACATTAATTTTTCATTTTTCATTACTTTTGTTTATTTTCTAAGCAAAATAAATCTCCACTTTTTGACAGTTTAAAAATGTGGGTTTTAAAATAAAGTTCTTTTGGTCCATTCTTTACCATTTAGTTATGCCTCTTTCCCCTTGGCCATCCAAACAAGCAAGTTTAAAGCCAAAAAGCATCTTCTTCTTTTCTCTTATATCCAAATCACCCAATCCAAAGAAAGGTTAATTTTTCAATGAAGAGTTTATTATTAGAGTTTCCACTTTTTCTATGAGCAAAAAGGTGGTTGTTAAACTTACTCAAACATTTGGTACTGATTTGTAGAAGTCCAATCGCCACCATGCCTATTCTCCAGAATAGCATGACAGATCATACCAAGTCTTCCATGAATCTCAAGCCTTGTCGTATGGATTCCTGCAAAACAATGAAAACGGATATATCACTACACAAGTAAAAGAAAAGTCAGAGAATGGAAGTTCAAGAAATACAAAATATAAAAAAACTGGACAATTACCAAACGGTTATAAAAGCATGAACCACACCGGTTTCATTCATATCAATTGAGGTGTTTACATAGAATAATAGTCTATATAGTCTACGTATTGGAATTTTAAATACCGAATGTAACGTTTCGTATGAATCGATAAATGCATCCGGATGTTAAATCTCCGATGTCAATAATTATTAATGTATCACCAAATGTTTGATATCATCAAATAAATATATACATAATCGTATTACCCTGTTGATATGTTACAGAGTGTATCAAATGAAACTAATTGGAATAATAGTGAAACCATTAGTGTGGGTTATTTCTCTTAGTACTTGACAACAACTGCAACTAAATGGAACCGGTGGCACTGGCTAAACAGAAAGTTGCAGTGGACTTCCAAAGTTCGAATTTTGCGGCCGGGGAATTTCCTGTCCATTGCTTGTTTCACCGCGAAATTCAGAAGGACCCGCTTGAGAATTATTGCTCGTGGGATTCAAAATCCTCCAAACAAACGGATCGTCAAGCGGATCATCCGCCTCGATCATATCATCACCATTGGAGCCAGGGATTGGATTATCGAAAGAATTGGGTTCTGTCAAGGGTAATTCGGAGAGGCCAATTTGGGGATTTTCATTGAATATGAGGATATTGTCAGTGAATTGGGTTTCGTCAAATGGGTCATAGTAAGAAACGGCAGTTGGATTTGCCATGGATTTAGAGGACAACGATACTTATATATATATATATATGCTTTCTCCTTGTTTTACAACGGCGGCCTGGTGGCGGCAAGTGGCGGCGCCTGGAGGGGGAGGACCAAGCGCCGCTGAGGGGAGAGTGATGTGTGTCAAAAGAAACAGTTTTGGTAATTGCGAGGGAGTTAACATTTTGAATATCGGCCCGTTCGTTAGGAAACATGGCGTAGGTGGCAAAAAAAAATCTGAGAAATTTTAAATTTTATTCATAACTTGCGTAAACACGTATTTAGTAAATACGTTCTTTTTTTTAAACATGTTTTCTTACCTATCAACCTTTTAACATAGAACAAAAAAAATAATTTTTATTAATAATATTTTTTTTTAAATTATAGCCTCACACAAAAAATGTTACTACTCAAAACGTTTTCTTATATTTACACAAAAAATGCTTATGCCAACCACGTTTTAATAAATCGAACGAAAAACAATTTTACTAAAAATATTTTTCTCGAAATTATATTTATATGGAAAACGTAGTTAGTAAATGTGCTTTTAGAAATTATATTTATATGTAATTTAAAAAACTCGATAAAAAAATGTCCAGGAGAATTTTAAAAAATAGCGTGTTTGCTAAACACATTTTTTTTATAAATTATAAAAACGTGTTTAGCAAACATACTTTATGTGAAAGACTTTAAAAACATTTTATTGTAAAAATGTTTTACGTATTAAAACAGCGAGCGTATTTGTTAAAAACGTTTTTACGTTGTTATATTGTCTTCTTAAACCGCGTGTGTTGTCCAGGATTAGAGTGTATTTAACAAATTTATTTTTTTGTAAAGATTGCTTGCTAAATACGTTTTTACGTAAGTTGAGAGTAAAATTTACAAACTCCTATTTCGTTAATTAAGTTTAAAAATTAACGTATTAGGGGCGAGTCGGATACACACCGATATAACGGTAAGAACGATTTTCGCGCATAACTCGGTCGGTTCACGATGCGGATCGGTGTAACAGATATTTTACCGGTTCGTATGCGAATCAGACCGATTCGACTAAAACAGGAACAGTTCGTTGATATACCTAATGATTTTTTGCACATTTTTCACAGATATGAGAACATCCTTCATTCCTTTGTGTTGTATTCGAAGGTGGAACCCAAATTTGGTCCTTGGAAGATCTAATTGAGTTTTATCCCATGGGTTCGACGGGCTTCTTTTGATCTACAACGGTAGAACCCAGATCTAGTGGGTTTGAATCTCATTCCGTATCAAACGAGTTTCATCCCATGTCCGACGGCACCGATTATTTGGTCGTCCGTTCAACTTCACCGGTTGGATTTCGCCGATTCAACGGTTCACATAGACAGGCACCTCTGCTTGTCACTTTCTTGTCCTCTGTTTTGGCTTGGCAAGGGCACAACTTGCAAGGCAACTAGTGGACTAATGATTGCGTGATTGGTGAATTAAGTTGGTGTTTGATACTTTAATAATGTGATTAACATTTTTATTTGGCGTTTAATACTTCTATGCTATACACTTTTTTTCTAAACTTTGTTATTTTATATTAAATTAAATTTATTAATTTTGTTCACAAATTATATTTATTAATTAATAAAAAAATTATTAATTTAGTCTTGATGAACATGGAGCATTTGAGTAACAAATTTCTCGTGATCATCATAACAATATAAAGTATGAAAAAAAATTTTGTTCCTCCACAGGACTCTTTCTTCTATTGAAAATTGAGGTATACCTTGATAATTAGAGGCAGTGATGAAACAAAAATTTTATATCTCGAGTGCCAAACAATTTTTTTTCTCTATTGATATAAACTATTCTAATTTAATTAGAGGATAAAAAAATAAAAAATTATACTAATGTAAGACATAATAAATAAAACTGAGAGGATGCCAGATATTAGAACCTTTTTTTGCCTGTTTGCAAGCGATTTTAAGTTGAATTTTTTGTCTTTAAATTACCCCAAAAAAATTTCTTTTTTTGCTTAAAGTCAAAAAAGCTAAAAAATTTCGTTTGAGAACTCAAAAGTTTTTAGCCTTTGTCTTTTTTTTTACATAAAATAATTTTATATATTTTTTAAAAATATCATAATTTTTATTATGCACATCAATTTTTTATAAAAATTATATATTTAAAATATAGCATAAATTGAGGATAAGTCCCATTTTAAAAAGATGCTTGAGAATTAATCCTTATTAAAAGTATTGCAGTCTATAAAGTTTGTTTTTAAAAATTTGGATAAAAATTGGACCCTTGTACCCTTTATCATTTTTAATTAAGGTTATACGGTAAAATGATATATTTTTTGAGTTTCAAGAAATCTTTTTGCAAATTATGGATCTTTATTTCCTTTTTAAATTACCATTTTCATTTTTCACGAAAATTTATTTTTTTTAATTACTGTCTCCCTTTTCAAATTACTGTTTTTATTATATTAAGAAAATGATGCTTGCTTAGTGAACATGTGGTATCATTGTATCATTATTATCAATCTGTAGTTACGGTATTATTTTCTGTAATTTACTATGTCATTATTTGTATTTCATGTAAACTGTAGTTAAAGATTCATTTTCTACAATTTAATATATCATGATTAGTGAGATCATATAGAAAATGATGCATAGTTAGTGAACATGTAGTATCATTGTATTATTATAATCACATTGTAGCTAATGTATCATTTTTTGTAATTTACTGTATTATTTTTTATAATTCACATGTTTGCAAAAAAAAAAAAAATTCATTACAGAAATTAACAACCCGCTATTAGAATCGTAGATGAAAAGAAAAATCTAAACTTGATAATGCATAAAACTACAAAATAAACTTGAATATGGCGTTAGAACATTCATCGAAAATGGAAACTTTCAATAGAATACCAGATTTTTTGACTTAAAAAGAAACTGATTCGTTCAATATTGAAGCTTCAAAGTGAAAATGGAACCTTAATATTTAGAGTTGCTTGTTTGTGCTGAGAAGCGCAAAAATGGTTCAATAAGAGTGTTTTTGAGAAATTGGTTCAAATTAGAACCTATCACAAAATTAATCTAATTTTAGGATCTAATAATAAGAGAAACGGTAAAATATGACTTAATTCCAAATTACCCTAAAATATATTCATCACATAAATCATACAAAATCTATATTGAATAAAAAATTATATAAAAATATATTTTAAAAAATTATAATAATTTTTTTTGACTTAAAACTCTTTTGGTTTAAAATTATTTGAAGTCAAGTTTTTTAGCTTAAAATCACTCATACAGTTAAACAAATGAACTTTTTACTTATTTGACTTAAAATAACTTTAAATAAAAAACTTATCTTAAAGTTAAGTTGCCAAACAAGATCTTTGTAAACCTAATAAAAAGAAAAGGCCAAAAAAGATAAAGTCATACAAATTAAACTACTAAAATAATAAAAAATATAAAATAAAGGGGGAGGGATCCCACACTTGGGATTGCTTTTTGGAAGTAGAATGAAAGTGGGGCTAGGCTTACCAATCAAAAAGGCCATGTTTCTCTTGCTTTAATTATGTTCTACAAAAAAAAAAATTATGAAAACAAGCTGGAATGTGGATTTGAGTATAAGCTGGAATGTGGGGGTCTCATAGTCTCTTATGTTCCGTCACTAATCGGAGAGACAGGGGATGTAAATTTGTAAGGCATACAAAGAAGAAGAAAGGCGGGAGCACGTTTTTAACCGTTTTAAGGCATGACCGTTGAGTTTTTAAAATTGGGAAGAGATCATAATATGATCGTAATGCAACCGTAGATTTTCATAGATGTGGCCAAAACACAATGGGAAGTGGGGAAGTGGGGAAGTGGGGAAGTGGGGACGTCGCAAACTACTTTTAAAATTAAGTGTTAAAATATTAATGATGCTGTAAATGTAGAATGTAATTTTTTATGCTAACAATATGATTTCCTTCTTCTAATCAGAATGGGAGAGAATGGTCACGTGCCACTTCATGTTTTAAAATGAACAATTTTACTGCAAATGTGATTTCAAAGTGACATTGTAAATCAATTTACTAAATCGATTAGTTTAAATAAGTCAATTTTAAAATTCTTAATTATAAAATCAAAAATTTCTTAATTCTAATATATAGAGGAATTTGATGATGGTTTTTAGGTTGCTAAATGTGAATCTCTCAATTTTGCGTAACTTATAAATTTTTAAAATCAAACAATTTACAAAATCTATGATTTGAAATAAATATTATTTCACACTTTATGAAAATTCCTAATTTATTAAAAACTTCAACACCAATAAATATTTCGATTTCGAAACTAAGAAATTCTTCTGTTTCAATGTATGGATTATTTTCATAATTTTTAATGTTTAAATCATTCTGTTTAAATATATTGTTAGGTTTCTTTATTTTCACAACTTTTAATTTTTAAAATTTAAAAAGTTAGCAAATTTGAGCTTTCAAGCTGATATTGTTTGTCAATTTTGTAAACCTTTTCAATTTACTGCAATCTATTTTTTTTTTTGGGTTTCAATATATGAAGGAATCTGATAAGTTTAGTATCTATATCGTAAATCTTTTTCAAATTTCCATAATTTAAATGTTTTAAAACGAAGAGATTTAAACAAATTTTTGCATTCAAACTCATGTTCTTTATCGATTTTGTGAATTTTTTCAGTTTACTGAAACTGAGAAATTTTCTCAATTTCAAATTCTCTATGTTTTAAAATAGAGAAATATATCACTTCTATAAAACTATAAAAATTGAAAAATATTTGAATAATTTTCTCAGTTATATCTTTTTGTATTCATATTGGGATGGATCCTATTTTATTAATCTCGACCAAACAATTTTGAAATTATTAATTTTAAATAAAACGACGTGTATGGCACAATTTATGTACTTTTTTAAAGTTTGAACCGCAACAATCCATTCTTTCTCCTTATAACTAGAGATTGTATCAAACGCGACGTGTGCACAATCTTTTTTTTTATTATTATAATTTGATAATTTTAGATATTTTAAGAAATAAAATATATGAATACAGTGAGTTTTTTTAAAAGTTATGCAGTAAGTGAGAGATAATTAGAGAAATGATAATTTCAGGAAGTGGTGAGTGGAAGTTATCTGTAATGTTATGAATTTTATATGGATGATTTAGTCTCAAGTCCTGTATTATTACTTTTTTAGGGATAACGACCATTTATGAAACTCGTATCTAACTAAGTCCCATTTTTTTTACAATGTACTGAAATTGTCTTAATTGTGAATGAAGCATTGCCATGAAAGTTGCATATAAAATTGCAACATATCTTTCCAAAATAGACCCAACTAGTATCAGCTAAGGACAATCCTGGTAAAACACCACCAAAATGACCATGCTGATTATGTGTGACTATTAGGAGCGGGAAATTGGTAAAGGGCGACTAGCTCTTTAGTTGTCTCTTCCTCGCCTCTAATACTACACCGGTTCAATACAGGAATAGTTAAATATGAAAACAGTGAAATGATCAAGAATCAAGATCCACGACAAATAGGGAATTGGACCAATGTATTATTTTATGCACCATCCAGTAAATCTTTTTTAATTAAGAACTCTTGAGCATTCTCAAAAGCCTAATATCATAACCCTAAGCATGCTAAAGTTTGCAGAGTTTGCAGGCCAATGAAAATTAATCCATCACTAATCTAAAAAATTGGATCCTACCAACCACTGCCCACTAAGTAGTGGATAATAAGTATTTTTTACTAGTAAGAGTTTCTATTTTAAATTTCTACGAGGAAGAGCAACAATCATATCGTAACACTTAGAGATCAACAATTGAAACTCTTCCTAGTTAGAGATTCTATTATCCAAGGCCCATTGGGCTTAGCATTTTCCTAAAAAGTTATAGCCAAGTTATGCTAAATTCAAAAGCCCAATCCGCAGGCTAATGAAAATAATCCAGGATATTACCAGTCATCACTAACATAAAAGGATATTATGATGTTTGATTGTAGTCCTACGGACATGCCAAAGCAATAATGAGACCAAGATTCAGAAGAAAAATAAACCGGAACCAATTTATAATTATAATTTTTTTTTTTTTTTTTTTTTTCTGGGACAAAGTTTTAACTAACAACTATTCTATGCATCATTCCTCCATATATACTAATTTGCTAAGCACAAAATTTATGGTGAAACAGTCGAAAGGGATTTAGAAAAAATGCTTCCGAGGCAAAAGGCTGTCCGGGTTTTCAACTAATTACAAGTTCAGATGGTTAAAATGCTAATAGATAGAACTTACAGCAAATCAAGCATGCTGCAGAGGCACTTTTCAAGAAGGCAGTCAGGATTTGTACCAAGTGTAAGAAGCCTCCATTTCTGACCCTTGTCACAGCATACCCAATCTTCTTTGACTAGGGGATCCACTGTGCCAACTGCTCTATTATAAATCGATCCATTTCCAGTGATTAGAGCTGCATTAGAAGCTGCTTTTAGATATGCCTTAAATACAGATGCCTTTTCCATTTTCTTGCTATTTAAACTTCCTTTTGATGTCCTATTAGATGCAAATATGCTTTTGTCAACTGCCTCAAATTCCTTCGACCCATCAGTTGACTGCATTTCTGCTCAATCCACATCATTATCTCCCTGTTATAGTTCTAAATCCCTATATGCATACCGTGCTTTTGCATGATCCTTCTGTAATTTAGAGTCCTCCACTTCACTTTTAGACAGAGAATTATTGGAATGGGCGCTCTTTCTATTCTTGAAAACCAAAGAAGAATCCACCTTGGAGCTATCTTTCAAAATCTCTACACCTTGGGCACCATGACTTAGACTTCCTTTCAATTTTCTTTATGCCCCTAGAGGATGAATGCTCCTTCCCAGAAGCCACATGAATGTTAGTCTCTTCATGAGATGCCACTTTATTACTAGGCTTCTTCTCTAAAGGATCAACGAGTTCAGCATTTCGGGCTTTCCTCCCCTTAGAGATATTTGAGTCAACTTTGACAAAATGATTGCCTTTTTCTCCATTGAAACTACCATCTTTCCTTGGATGAGCTGAAACTTCACTGTGAAAAATTGCCTTTTTGTTTTCCAAAACCTTACCAGTTGAGGCAGCCGTTCTGGTAAGCTTCTTAACTGAGCCAATCTATCGGGTGGTCAATGCCTTCAAGGTCTTCTTTTTAACTAGATCAAAGAAGGATTCTTCCTTAACCTTATTAGTACTACAGCATTATAACTTTCTCTAACAATACCTTTTTTAGGCTCAACAACATTAGAATATGAATTAGAAAGAAATGGAAGCTTCATAGCATTTGCAACAACTTCTTCACAAGTTGAAGAAGTGGACAATGCCTCCAAGGCCTCCCCTATAGCTAGATTAGAGAAAGTTTCTTCCTTCACCTTATTAGCTACCATAGAGTTATCACCTGCTCTAATAGTCCCATTTTGGAACTCGACAACATTAGAATATGACTTAAAAAGAAGTGGAAGCTTCATAGCATTTCCAACTTCTTCTTCACAAGTTGAAGTGTCAATGCCTGTTTCTTTCTTCAATAGAACACCAATGTCCTTTTGATTGTTCGATCCATTTGTTCGTTCTTGGCCATACTTCTGCATACGTCTAGTTTTACTTTCTCCCGAGAGCTTTTCCTTTTTAGTCAAGCAAATCAGATCACCAGGAGGAAGGGATAGCAATAGGCTGCAACATACTGGAAATGACATCAGAAACTGCTTCAACATATTAACAAAAACAAGTGTGCTCACAAATAGCCACAAAGATATCTTCTGAGGATTTGCCTTTTAAGATGAAGATGACGACAAAGAGTAAGCTATCTACATCCCACTCTATATCAATTTCAAAGCCTCCATAAGAACTTCATTGTTTCAGTTCCGTGAATTCAAACTCGACATTTCCATTGGAAACTCTAGGTATGATAAACATTGCAAATGTGAGAAATTATAATAACATTATTATTTACTGCAATAACATTCTCGTTTACTGCACCAGCATTCTCATTTTTTGTTGAACTAACACATTCTCATTTATTGCAACAAAATTCTTATTTTTGGCAACAACATTCTCATTTTCTGTTGAACTAACATATTCTCATTTCCTGCAACAACATTTCCATTTTCTACAATAACATTCTATGATGCCCGTCTCTATGTAATGTAGCAAGCAAAAATATATCATCTGCAAATCTTTCTTTGAAAGGTAATAAAAGTGCCACATATCTTCGACTAAATCAGTGAAATGATACAAAATCAATAATTATTAAAAATTATTACAATATATAACACATGGAATGGTAAATCACCATAATATCTAGATACCATATGAACGAATGTAATTACTCACTAAAAAATTTGAATAAATTACTATGTATATGCCATCACCAAAACAAAATCTATACAACTTGTATATATCTATATATATCTATTCATTTTTTATAATACATATGAGAGTATAAATGTTCACTAGCGGCTTAGGCACACACGATGCGTGCACAAATCAAATTTATTTAAAAAATATAAAATTTGTACATATTTGTTTGATATCGTAAAATTCAATTTAATAAACAATTTTTTTATACTAATAATCTACATACAATAATTTTAGGTAAAAGAAATATGACTATTAGTTCAGAATAAATGGTAACTACCTTTTCTTTCAAAATAAATGGTAACTGTATTTTCTTCCAAAATAAAATCTACTTACAATTTTTATAGAAAAATGCTCTTTCCTATACGAGAATTGAAAATAAAAAAAAAGTTTGCTTTCATTTGAAAATTTTGTAAAATGCTTTGGTTTTATTTGACAGAAAAAAAAAGTAAAAAAACATTTGAGACGCGTCAACATAAATATACAATTATCAATGAGCACAAACAGAAATACTTAAAGCATTAACAGTACTAAAGAAAGAAAAAGGATGAGAGAAATTGTATACAAAAAAGAAAGAAGAAAAAAAATGAGAGATGAAAATAAACCTATAAAAAATATAACTGAAGCATGCAAAAAAGTAAAAACAGAATTAGGAAGAGAAGAAAGTAGACCTGAAAAAAAGAAAGAAGAAAAAGGATGAGAGTGAGAGAGAAGAAAAGTATGAGAGAGAATTATTGTCTACAAAAAAGTGGACAAACTATTTTGAATTTAAAATTAGCAGTTATTTTTTTTTAGTGGAAACGTGTGTTTTGAAGAAGGATGATTTTACAATTATATCCCTTAATTTATTAGTAGAGTTGAGAGTTGAGTTGAGGATTAATTTGGAAAATTTTAAAATGTGACTCGATTTTATCAATTTGTGTGCTTGCTTTATTAAGTAGTATAGATGATAGCGGTAAATAATTGAAAAAGAATTTCGTGAAATAACTATTTAGTATATAGAATTTATTTCAAAATATGTCATAAAAAGAGGACCTCACAATAATTAACTCTTTATATATTTGTGGTTCACTAATTTTAAAAAATCTTGTGATCTCCACTAATTGGAACAAAAAAAAAAACATTTGGTGACAGAGTTTTACTATTTAGTTTTGGCCCTTGTTATTTATTAAGAGCATCTCCAACAAACTTTCTAAAATAAATAGTCAAATTACATATAAAAGGATATTACATTTTAGATAATTATTTTTTCACACATGTTATCTATCTAACATTACTCTCCATTTTAGCTTTTAATTCAAACTATCTTAACATATTTTTCAAATAGAAGTACAAAAATGAATTTATTTAACGACTAAGGGATTCTCGTTCTACTGTTATTTGTACACTTTGGAGACATGGAGGGCTAGCCAAATCTATCAAGCCAAGATGAGAAAAAGGCAAAGGAAAATCAAATTGCACAGCTTGCTTGAAGTTCAAAAATGGAAAATAGTCAGAAAAAAGGCTAAAAGCTCTCATTTGAAGTGCCTCGTGAAGTTGCTCTAATTAGGGTCTGTCTTGAGAATTTTAGGGCGCCAAGCGAACTCTCAAGATAGTGCCCTCTTTAAATCTTCATGAACTAAAATTAAAATAGATAAAAATAAAATTTTGGAAATAAGATGAATATATGGATGCTTGCCGATTGGCTTATGTGCAGTTAGACAACAGGATTCTACTACCCGTATTCAAAAAAAGAGGAGAAGAATCAGAAGATAACTGATGTCTGTTAGTGTACAAAAAAATAAATATTTATAATCTAGGTAAAAAACTACTATTTAGGAGAATAGTTATCAAGACAAAGTATCGTTCCACAAGGACATATAGGCTAAGTCACGATTTCTTTTAACTAAACGAATGCTCCGGTTATTTAATCAAAATAGTTTGGTATTCAAATTAACTAAAATGCAGAAAACAAATAAAAAACTAAATTTAAATATTTTAACCGAAATGGAGAGAATATCCTAGGGTTTTGAATCCACCATAGTCAAATAATTTAGATTCGTTAAGATTAGTAACTTTCTCACGATTTAACTTTAACTCATTCTGGTTAGAAGCCCAAATCAAGTCGAATGACAAATCAAAAACCTGGCATAGCTATCTTTGGTCAACATGGATCGTATGTAGAAAACTCGGCACGATCTGTCCTATCATAGAATACACTATCTCATGTTTTGAATTAAATACGATAATAAATCACGGTTGCATAATATCGCAATCATAATTATAAAAAGTAAAAGCGTAAAATGAATAAACTAATAAAGCTCGTTGATCAAAACTCAACATCTAAAACAATCATACAACTAGTTGAATCAGTTACTGAAAGAAACTAAAATCCTAATTAGAATCAAAATACCTGGTTAGGGTTTCATCAAACCTAAGGATTGAGGGACCTAGCTGCTCATGTTGCGGCTACAACTCCTGAAGAATGGAGAAAAAGAGATTCCCGTCGGCCGTGCTTGTCGTATTCCTCGCCCTAGCTGTCGTCTTCCTTGCACCTTCTATCTCCAAATGTGTCCTCCACTTCTGAGCTATGCCTCCTTTTTTATAGTAACTCGCACACCTTAGGTCTTTAAAATTTTCGCGCAAGTCACAACTGAATGCAAATCTTTCTGGCCAAAATCTTCCAAACTCTCGCCCGGATGCAAATATTTATGTCTGCCTCTATACGGAGGCTCGTCCGGACAAATTAGTCAAGAATGTCTTTTTGTTCTTTTATCCTTCTTTTGGCCCGCTTTTCCACTTTTTTGCTTCTTCCGATGTTAGAACTGAAACACTAGTAAAATGAATTATTTAGCACCAAATCAAGGATTATGCTAGCATAAATTGTCGGATTCGAACGACGCATTTAAGCACCAATCACACCCCCAACTTACATTTTGCTAATCCTTAGGTAAAGCAAAAGAAAAAAAACTGATTGCG
>JAOTRH010298257.1:0-38282 GCA_034768845.1 Heliamphora exappendiculata | reverse complement strand
CAGGCTTCAAACTGTATATATATAAGAGATTCTTTGTTTTTTGATGTCAATGTTTTGAGCACAAACGGTAAATTTAAGTATATATTTTTAATATATTTTTATGATTTATTGTATAATTAGAATTATTACTAGAATTTTCTATCTATTATATATTTTTTTGTTGCGGTTTTTGATTACTAACATTTTTAATAATTATAAAAATTTAAACTTAGAAAATTTTCAAAAATTCAAAATAGACTTTAACTTTTTATTAGATGTGTTAATTTCAAAATTAGCCTCAAAATTGTTCTAAGAAAAATTTTAATTTATTGTGCTTTGTCGCAAGAATAGAATAAAATACTTAAGGTCTTATGATAATTAATTACTTTTGATCATTTATTATAATTATTAGTATTTTTAAGGGTCGAGTGTCATATTCTCTCCATCTTTTTCAAGTTTGATCCTCCAAACTTGACTTAAATTAGGTGAAAGGGTATTGTACCTTATGCAAAAAGTTCTGAATATTTGCTTCCCATATTGGTTTCTTTCTCCCACGTAGCCTCACCTCCTGTATGATTGTCCCACCAAACTTTGACAAGTGGAATGACTTTTTTTCGGAGTTGCTTCTCTTGACGGTTTAGGTTGCGTATCGGTCGTTCTTCGTAACTCAAGTTTGGATTTATTTCCACAGGTGGTAGTGTTAGGACATGAGCTGGGTCGGCGACGTATTTTCTTAGCATCGATACATGAAAAACGTCGTAAATCTGGGCAAACTCTGGTGTTAAAGCCAAACGATAAGCTACGGGTCCCACATTTTCTAAGATCTCGAAGAATCCGACATAATTGGGATTTAACTTTTTTTTCGGCCAAAACGGATGATACCCTTCATGGGAGATACTTTTAAAAATACCATGTTGCCTTTCTAAAATTGTAGTTCTCGTTGTTTCGCATCAGCGTAGCTTTTCTGTCGATCTTGGGCAATTCTGAGATGTTCTTGGACCTTACGAATTTTCTCAATTGATTCTTGAACAAGATCTGGTCCCATGAGATGACTTTCTTTAGTTTTCTCCCACAGACTGGCATTTTACATCTCCGTCCATATAGAGCTTCGAATGGGGCCATCCCGATACTAGCCTGGAAGTCGTTGTTGTAGGAAAATTCAATTAGCGGCACATGCTCTTCCCAACTCCCTTGAAAATCTAAAGCACAAGCTCTAAGCATATCTTCCATTGTTTGGATAGTCCGCTTCGATTGTCCGTCTTTTTGTGGGTGAAAGGCCGTACTGAGATGTAGGCTCGTCCCCATTGCTTCTTGAAAGCTCTTCCAAAAACGAGAAATAAATCTTGGATCTCAATCGAAAATCCAAGATTAAGAAGAAAGTCACAAGTCGTCTATGCGTGCCTAATATAACGGAGTTAAAGCAACGAATATTAGAAGAAAGTCACAAGTCTAAATTTACAGTACATCCCGGACAGATGAAGATGTATCAAAATCTGCGCACGATGTTTTGGTGGATGGGAATGAAAAAAGACGTTGCAACCTACGTCAGTAAGTGCTTACAATGCCAACAAATCAAAGCTGAACGACAAAAATCTGTCGGTCTCCTACACCCCTTGCCGATTCCGGAATGGAAGTGAGGAAATATTACAATGGATTTCATTGTGGGACTACCTCGAACTCTAAAGGGCAATAATTCCATATGGGTCATTGTCGACCGACTCACAAAGACAGCGCATTTCTTATCAGTCAAGAATACGCATACGATTGACCAGTTGGTCAAGCTTTATACCCGGGAGATTGTGCGCCTACACGAAGTTCCAACATCAATCGTTTCCGATTGAGATCCAAGATTTATTTCTCGTTTTTGGAAGAGCTTTCAAGAAGCAATGGGGACGAGCCTACATCTCAGTACGGCCTTTCACCCACAAAAAGATGGACAATCGAAGCGGACTATCCAAATAATGGAAGATATGCTTAGAGCTTGTGCTTTAGATTTTCAAGGGAGTTGGGAAGAGCATGTGCCGCTAATTGAATTTGCCTACAACAACGACTTCCAGGCTAGTATCGAGATGGCCCCATTCGAAGCTCTATATGGACTGAGATGTAAAATGCCAGTCTGCTGGGAGAAAACTAAAGAAAGTCATCTCATGGGACCAGATCTTGTTCAAGAATCAATTGAGAAAATTCGTAAGGTCCGAGAACATCTCAGAATTGCCCAAGATCGATAGAAAAGCTACGCTGATGCGAAACAACGAGAAGTACAATTTTAGAAAGGCGACATGGTATTTTTAAAAGTATCTCCCATGAAGGGTATCATCCGTTTTGGCCGAAAAGAAAAGTTAAATCCCAGTTATGTTGGATTCTTCGAGATCTTAGAAAATGTGGGACCCGTAGCTTATCGTTTGGCTTTAACACCAAAGTTCGCCCAGATTCACGACGTAGGTTGCAACGTCTTTCTTCATTCCCATCCACCAAAATATCGTGTGCAGATTTTGATACATCTTCATCTATCCGGGATGTACTGTAAATTTAGACTTGTGACTTTCTTCTAATATTCGTTGCTTTAACTCCGTTATATTAGGCACGTATAGACGACTTTGAAATTTCAATACTCTTTTAGAAAAGGAGAAATTCGGGTCTGGAGTTACTTTGATTCATTCACGTATTGTCCTTAACTTGGGGTCTTCCTCTTGTTGGCATTCCACTTCTTTCAAAAGGGTTGATTGAATAACAATTGTGGCATAAAGAAACTCAGGTGTATCTTCTACTAACTGGAGTTGCTGAGTAAAGAGGCTATTTAAGGTTCCTTAAGGTTTTCGACTTAAGGCATCGGCTACAACATTTTCTTTGCCAGGGTGGTACATGATATTGATATCGTAATCTTTTATTAGTTTCAGCCTGCGTCTCTGTCTTAAATTTAACTCCTTTTGCGTGAAAATATATTTCAGGCTCTTGTGGTCGGTGTACACATCGCATGGAATTCCGCATAGGTAGTGTCGTCATATTTTTAATGCAAAAACAATTCCAGCCAGCTCAAGATCATGAGTGGGATAGTTCTTTTCGTGAGATTTTAATTGTCGTGAGGCATAAGCGATGACTTTCCCATGTTGCATCAGTACACACCCCAAACCTTGTCTGGACGCGTCACTGTAAATGGCGAACCCTTCAGTGCCTCCTAGTAATGCAAGGGCAGGTGTTGTCGTCAATATTTTCTTCAATTCTTGAAAGCTCCTTTCTCGTTTCTCATTTCAGACAAAAGGTTCTCCCTTTCGAGTTAATTCTATTAAGGGTACCGCGATTTTGGAGATGTTTTGAACGAACCGTCGGTAGTATCCTGCCAAACCTAAGAAACTTCTTATCTCTGTTACTGTTGTCGGGGTTGGCCACTTTATAATTGCTTCGACTTTTTGTGGATCAACAGAGATTCCTCCTCTACCAACTATATGTCCCACAAACACTACTTCTTTCAGCCAAAACTCACATTTCTTCAGTTTAGCGTATGGTTTCTGATCCCTTAAGGTTTGCAGCACCTTCCACAAGTGTTCTGTATGTTCTTCCTCATTTCTAGAGTAGACTAAGATGTCGTTAATAAAGACAATTACGAAGTCATCGAAAAACTCTTTAAAAACTCTGTTCATCATATCCATGAAGGTTGCCGGAGCATTTATAACTCCAAAAGGCATGACTAAAAATTCGTAGTGTCCATATCGAGTTCGAAAATCCATTTTGTCAATATCCTCCTTCTTCACTTTCATTTGATGGTACCTTGATCGTAAGTCGATTTCGGAGAAAACATTCGCCCCTTGCAGTTGATCAAATAAATCGTCGATCCGAGGTAGAGGATACCAATTTTTTTGTGGTAACTTTGTTCAGCTCTCGGTAATCCACACACAATCTCATCATCCCGTCCTTCTTTTTTGCGAATAACACCGGGGCTCCTCATGGCGACACGCTGAGCCTAATAAAGCCTTTGCTCAACAACTCTTGCAACTGGTTCTTTAACTCCTTTAATTCGGCAGGGGCCATACGATATGGGATTTTAGAAATTGGTTGAATTTTCGGTGCAACTTTTATAGAAAACTCCACTTCTCGATTTATTGGCATTCCAGATAAGTCCTCAGGGAATACATTAGGATACTCGAAAACTGTTAGAATTTCTGACAACTTTGGTTCTCCCAATTCGTTTTCAATTACACAACAGAGGTACCCTCGACAACCCTTTCTAATAAGTCTTTGGGATCAGGCGGCAGATAGAAGGGGTACAAGTGAAGACACCATCCTTCCTTTAAAACAGAAGGTACTATGAGAGGTCTGGAAGTTAACACATTTTGAAGCACAATTAATCGTGGCGTGGCTAGGAGCAAGCCAATCCATGCCATGAATGACGTCAAAGTTTTCCATAGCAATAGGAATCAAATCAGCTAGAAAGAAAACTCCGACGAAAGATACTTTACAACCTTTATATACGGTGGAGTAGACTATTCCCCCACCTACGAGTTGAGATATTAACAGTTCATATCCTAAAGGTTCCGGTAGTCTGGTTAGCTTTTCAGCAAACTTAAATGATATAAAAGAATGTGTCGAGCCAGAATCAAATAATATGTTGGTATAGATACCCCAATTTGACCTCACCCAATCTTAGGTGGATTCGATGATGAAAACAGGTGAAACAAGTGCTTCAGTTTGATACTCGAAAAATGATCTAAGCTTAGAATTTGAACCTTAACCATCAAAAACCTTCAAAACCAACAACTTGTTGTCCAAGCAATTCCCAAACATGACAACCGCCAACTTCATTATAACGATCGCCAATAGAACCTTGTGGAACCTTTTCCAACATGGCGACCGCCAACTCTTGTTATGGTGGCCGCCAGCTCCAAATGGCCTGACATTTCTAAAAACGTGTCAACATCTCATTGGTTGAAGAACTCTATAAATACTATACATCTGGTACGTTTTCAAGAACATAAAATTAGAAAGAGGTTTAATGTGAGAAATTCTGCCAAAACGCCAAGTAATTGAGCGATCGGGTTAATATTCATTTATTTCTTCCAACTACATTATTGCATTACTTATTAGTTGCCATGTTTATGTTTAAATTCAAGTTTTAGCTTGTTTATTTATTTTTTTATTTATGTTAAAGTTTAACTAAAATAATTAAATAGTGCTAATATTTCTCGCGATTGCAATTTACAATATTGTTAATCGTTATAATCTAAGTACTTACATAAAAATGGTTATAATAATCAATATTACAACTATTTAATTTAAATACTTTATTTTTTTTCTTTTTATGTTAATTTAATATTCTAACTTTTATTTTTATTTTCTTTTCTTTTAGTTAAATCTCTTTTCTTTTAATAACATTCCATTTCATTTTCATTTCTTTTCTTCAATATTAATGTTTCATTTCTTTTTCTTTTAGTTTATTGTAATTTTTTTTTAATATACCATTTTATTTTATTTTCTTTCTTTTCTTACAATATTAGGTTAATGTTCTTTTATTAGTATTTTTTTAATATTCAAGCTTTCATTTTTCATTCTCTTTTTCTTTTAATAATAGTATAGTTTATTATTAATTTTAATCTCTTTATAAAATTTCATTTAGCATTTATTTAGTATTCTTTTTTTCTTACAAAATTCTTTTTTTTTCTTTTTTCTATGATTGCATTTTCTTTTCATGACACTTACTTTATATTTTTCTTTTATTTTGAGACCCAAAAATCACAAAAAGACTTTCAAAACTATTTTTTCCTTTTTAAAACTCTTTTATTCATTTTATTTATTTTTTTTCTTTTATTTTTAAAAAATATAAAATGTAAATAATTAGATTTTCTTATTAATAGTATTTTCTAATCTTTTTATACTTTTTTCTTTTGTCAAATTATTTTTCTTTTCTTTTGGAATCTTAAATTCTATTTTGTTACAAAATTCTTCTTTTTTCTTTGTTAGTAGGCTTTCTTTTAATGTAAAAATTTATCTTTTTTTTTTCTTTTTATGCATTTCTCATTTCTACCTAATTTGCTTTGATTACATATATGCTTTGATTATTTTCTTCAAAATCATGCATAGAATAGATTAGCTTATTTTTGTTTGCAATCTATGTTTAGGTAATTTTAGTAACTTTAGTATATATATTTTTTATTCTTTTAACTAATTCATGCGAGTTTAAGTTATTTAAATAATATTGCATGTGGGTGTGTGTACTATGTATCATTTAGTTAGAAATTGCATGTTATATGATTTAAGATTCTACTATTTTATTTGTTTTGATTTGGAGTGCTATGTACATATATTTTATATTTTTCATAGTTGATTTTGATGTTCTCTCTTTACCTCTATTTTTTTTATTTGTATGCATTTGAAAAATTATATTAAAGAACCAATGATGATTAATAGAGCCCAACTTTACGGTTGGGCGAACGGGGTGTCTAACACCTTCCCCAATTCGTACCTTAACCCCCGAACCATTTTTCTCTGGTTAACGTTTTAAAAGATCAGTAGCCAATTTTGTTTTTCTTAATTTTTTTCAAAAACTAAGTGGCGACTCTATTTTCAACAAAAAGGAGTTTTCAAAATTTGATTTTTAAGGTGTTAAAAGATTTTTCTAAATATCCTTTGAATTTTTTTATTTTTGGACATTATTCAAAATGACCTCTAAATTCCAATGTCATAGTATTTTCTGGCAACTCTACTGGGGACTGGTTTATAAAATCAAATAAGCGTGCTAGACTTAAATACATTATTGGTTCTTAATATGTATCTCTCATCTGCATTTTTGCATGCATGTGCATTGTTCGTCAAACCCCCCTGCCTGGTCGATTCGATGCCCTGAATGTTAATCCGTTTCGAGAATTGTTAGGAAGACGGGCAACCCTTACTAACTGTACGCTATCATAGGTGCGGTAAAAGAGTTCGGATGTACTATTTGACCATGGCATAGGCTCGTTTCCTTGACATAAGCTCGTTTTCCCTTGACATAGTACGGTAAAAGAGTTCTCTTCCCCTTGACATAGGCTCGTTTCCTCCAAATCCTCAACATAAGCTCGTTTCTTTCAAACCCTTGTAATGCCCGCGAGAATTATTTCTCTACCGTCATGCTGCCAATTTTTTTTTTAGGTCGAACCAGTCTGGTGAGCATAACTTTGTTTTCTTGCTAGAGTGCTGTCTATTTTTTTAGGCAAACCTTCTCCCTAGATTTTAGTTGATCCCCTTTTCAGCCATCATAGTCGTTTTTTAGTTATCTTGTTATTATGATGTCAATGTGAGCCCGATAAGGGCATTGTTACAGCTTCCATGGTTATCTGCTTGTGATCTGTTATTTTGGAAATTCAAGATATCTGCTATCTACTGACAGAATATTTACCCAAAAAATGTCTAATACTGGCCATTTTGCTCTTGGGATCCTGGTTTCTCTGTGGGACTACCATTGGGCCAAAAAAGTATAGTCAATACGTGTCTGGGAAAGATCAGTTACAGGAAGACTTTGTAAGGTATCTAAACCGCCGACTGAGTAAGCTGAAATGGTAAAAAATGAAATGATTCTAGCAGCCCTAATGAGGGCGATTACTGATATACAAAGAGCATAGAGCAACAAACCCAGGCTCAAATGCAATGTTAGGCACAGATTCGGACAATTTTGACCCGTATCCCTGTTGCAAACGAACAACTAGATGAGACGAATGAAAATAGAGAGAACTTTTGGGATGACAACCAAGTCCCCAATGGACCGCAAGTTGTCCCACCACCACCACAGAACCCTCGTCGGGTGATAGTTGAGTAGGAAAATACCGCGTAGTCTAAAGAATCTGCACTGATTGAGAAGATAGACATGATAAAAAATGTCCTCAGAAAAGCTAAGGGAGTTGAGCAAATATATGCTCGATATAGGGGGACTCTGCTTGTTCCCAGATGCGAAATTGCCAGAAAAGTTTAAAATACTGGACATAAAAAAATTTGAGGGAACCGGAGATCCCATAATTCATCTTCGAATATACGTTGGTACCCTGTCGCCAATGGCAATTGATGACCAGTTGAAGGCTTAGCTTTTTCACCGATCTTTTTCTGGGGCCGCCCAGAAATGGTTTCTTTCTCTTGATGTAGCCAAAATCAAAACGTGGGAAGACATTTCAACGATTTTTATCAGCCAGTATAGTTACAACATCCAACTTGATGTAACTACCCGAGAGCTCGAAACAACTCGACAAGAGAACATGGAATCTTTTGTTGACTTCCTAACCCGATGGAGGGGTAAAGCCGCTAAGATGACAAATCGACCTTCTGAAAAGGAGCAAGTAAGGATGGTGGTAAAGAACTTGTAGTCTCCGTTAAAGAGTTACTTGATCACGCAGCCACTCTCCACATTCGAGCAATTATTTGACGCCGGAGTTCAGATAGAGGATGCTACCCAGTCTGGGGACATTGAAAAAGTCGAGCCAAGCCAGAAACCACCAAGAAGGACCTTTCCTACAACCAACCAAAATCAATCCGCTAGTCGCTCGGGCGAGGTGAACCTTTTGAATCCTTCCACCCATCCAACGAACAACCTTCAGCCGTCAGATAATGGCCAACAAAAGCCGAGAAGGGTCTTTACCCCCCTCAATATCTCTTTGTCCACTGCTCTGAATCGACTCGTTTAGAAGGGGCTCATCAAGCCATTGGACCCCATGCATGTTCCTGATCCCCTACCGCCAAGGTTTAATGCTAATACTGCTCCTTCCACCAAGGCCACGGGCACCTAACCGATAAGTGTTTGAGACTCTGGCACGAGATCCAAAACCTCATTGACAACAAGGTGATCCCACCACCATCTGTCACCCCAAAACCAAATGTCACTACTAACCCACCGCCGAATCATGCCAGGAAGGCTGGGATAAATTACATGTCTCTGGGGGAGTTGAAGGACCCGAGTCAGCACATCTGTTCAGCGCACCTACTGCGCCCTCATGTTTCAATACCGAGGATCAGACAGCATGCTCATTCGTGATGATTAGGGGCAATCGAGACATGATGGAAGAATGGAATGATGATGCATGAGAATGGTATCGATCGCTAATTCAAGTCTACCAACAAGAGGAGGAGCGCAATGAAGAAGATGACTGGCCATTGGATTACCCGAGTCGACCTTACGGGTTTGGCCATGTACTTGATGGAATCACCCTTCCCTAACTTTTTGAGGAAGAAGTATACGTCAATGAAATGCAGTCCTATTAGCTGGTAAGAATTGTGTTGAAATCTGATGGGGCCGAGTGGATTAATTTCTGGCCCGCTCAGGAACAGCAATTGAATTTTATTGAAGAGGACATATGGGAGAAAATCGATAATATATGGACTATTGAAGATGACGAGGAAAGAAGGAAAATGGCAACCATTAGTGACTTAAATGACTTGTGGGCGTTTGAAAGCCCTCTGCACGAAGTGAGACAGACTGATAATATGATGCCAGGGTTATGGGATCCCGAAGAGGGCGTGAAACACCTAACTAGAAGTGGACGACACTTTAAGCCAGCTCAGCTAGAGAAAGGACAGCCAAGTGAAAAAGGGAAAGAGACAGAGAAAGAGGAGAAAAATGATGCGGTATTGAGACAGTTGAAAAAGAACTAAGCCAACATCAGCATTTGGGAGCTGCTGATGGCCTCGCATAAACATAGGCAAACTGTGCTGGAAGTTTTGAATAAAGCCAGCGTTTCGATAGAGGCCACCCCGGAGCAACAGGTTAGACTGATTTTGCTGACGGTCGAATCAAAAGTCATTTCTTTCTCTGATAAGGATTTGCCCGCTGAGAGAAAATTCACAACAAGCCGCTTCATATCACCGTCAAGTGCCTAGAAAAATGGGTCCCGATCACCCTCATCGATAACGGGTCTGCCTTGAACATTTGCCCATTGAGGATGGCCGTGTGTTTAGGGATGAGGCCAGATCAGTTCACTCCCTGCAATCAAGGGGTACGAGCCTATGACAACACAAGAAGGGACGTACTAGGACTAGTTTCATTCGCCGTTTCAATTGGACCTCGGAGACGTCGGTTGAGTTTCATGTGTTGGATGTGCCGGCCTCTTTCAACCTGCTGCTACGCAAGCCATGGCTACATGGCCCAAGTGTCCAGGCGGTACCGTCTACCCTTCACCAAAAATTAAAATTGATAAAGAATGGGGCAGTCCTGACCATTCATAGAGAGAACAGTATTCACCCTCCGAAATAAAGAGAGGGAACAACTTTACTAGAAGTTCAGCATAGTGAAGATGATGTGTTGCTCAGTGGTTTTCAGTTCGATAAAACACAGGCTGTTCAGACGCTGATGAATGAAGAAGAAAGGTATGTCAACCCACAAGCTTTAACGATGATGAGGAAAATGTCATTCTTCCTGGGCATAGGATTGGGACGTAAACTGTAGGAAATCCCGAAACCTATTCAAGTATTGCAAACTTCGCACCGTTTTGGTCTTGGGTATGAGCCAATAGAAGATGATCTGAAAGGGCCTAGAGCGGAACGAAAGGCCAATTACTCTAGAATGCTCAATGGATACTTTGTCAAGGAAGGGAAAGATTTCCTGCATTGTGGCTTTCTAGAGCCGTGGATCGACGAAGAAACCAATCAAAAGTTACCGGGGTTGGAGATCTTTTTTAGCCACCAGCTGTCTGACACGGAAGAGGAAGAAACAATGGAAGGAGAGAAGAAGAAAAAGAAGGTTCAGGAAGAGGACTGGGTTGACAAGCTTGATGAAACTGACCCGGGAATGCTATTCAATGAAAATATGGCTCAGTTGTGTATAACCAAATCAGATTGCTTCATGATGGGTTTCAGTGCGCCAGCCGACTACACCAAGCTTATCGTCGATGCTGCTGCAAAAGAAATAAAGAATTGGACCATCGAATTTTGTAGTGAGCAGGTCGTCTATCATGAATCCAAATTTGAGTCGGAGTGTGTAGTCGAGGACACATCCGTTGGTGCTCATCTCCATGCTTTTGCCATCGAGTTTGTAATCTCCTCTGTTTTTAATGAAATGAACAAGATTTTCGGTTACTCTGCTTTGTTTGATTTATTTCATACACTTTCTAACGATTTTGAATCCAACGGGGATATCCCCGAAGAAATAAAATTTTTAATAAAAAGAGAAGAAAAAATGTGTGCCCAACAAATAATTGAAGAAATTTTGTCAATAAATCTGTATAATGAAATCAACCTGTAAAATGTTCAAATCGGTTCTTCTTTATCCTCAGTTGAACAAGAACAACTAATAACTTTATTAAAAGAAATCAAAGATGTATTTGCATGGTCTTACGAGGATATGCCCAAAAATGATCCAGACATTGTCCAACACCATATCCCCTTATACCCTGATGCTAAACCGGTCAAACAAAAATTTAGGGGAATCCGACCATAGTGGGCTCTGAAGATCAAAGAAGAAGTTGCCAAGCAGATCAATGCTGGATTCCTAATGGTAACCGTGTATTCGAAATGGGTAGCTAACATCGTACCGGTTTTGAAGAAAGACGGCCATATCTGAGTCTGCGTGGATTTTTGAGATCTCAATAAGGCTAGCCCAAAAGACAATTTTCCACTACCGCACATTGACGTCTTCGTAGACAATACAGCGGAGCATGCCTTGCTGTCATTCATGGATGGCTTCTCCGGATACAACCAGATTTTAATGGATCTCGAGGATAGAGAAAAAACGACATTCACCACACCGTGGGGGACCTACTGCTATCGTGTTATGCCATTCGGTCTAAAGAATGCAGGGGCAACGTATCAAAGGGCTGCCACTACTCTACTGCATGACATGATACATAAGGAGGTCGAGGTGTACGTGGATGATATGATAGTCAAATCCAAGGATCGCGATGGCCACATCATAGCGCTGCAAAAGTTCTTTGAAAGAATTCAGAAGTACAAGATGCGATTCAACCCACAGAAATGTGATTTCGGAGCCACTGCAGAAAAGATGCTTGGATTTATGATCACTCAACGGGGCATTGAAGTCGATCCTTCAAAGATTAAAGAGATTTTGGAAATGCCTCCTCCGAGGACCGAGGGAGAAGTCAGGGGTTTTCTGGGTAAGATACAGTTTATCAGCCGATTCATTGCAAAGCTGACAACTACCTATGAGCCGCTCTTCCGTCTGTTGAAGAAGGGAGTTGAATTTGAATGGGATCAAAAATGTCAAGATGCCTTCGATGCCGTACGATAGTACCTACAAAATTCACCCATTCTAGCTCCTCCCGAACTTGACAGGCCACTGATTCTTTACTTGTCAGTGACTGATTCAGCAATGGGATGCATGCTGGCACAAGAAGGTGAGACTGGAATTGAAAAGGCTGTCTACTACTCAAGTAAGAAGATGAATGGGTCAGAAATATGATACACGTCGTTAGAAAAGACATGCTGGGCCTTGGTTTGGGCTTCCCGAAGACTAAGGCACTACATGTTATCTTTCATAGTGAACATCATCTCTCGGATGGACCCGTTAAAGTATATGTTCAAAAAGTTGGCGCTAACAGGAAGGCTAGCTCGATGGTTGTTGTTATTATCAGAATTTGATCTTCAATATGTCACCCGAAAGTCAGTCAAGAGCAGAGCAGTGGCAGAATTTCTGGCAGACCAACCAGTTGAAGGAGGCGAAAACACAGAATTTTAGTTTCCCGACGAACAGCTAATGAAAGTTGGGGATGACAAATGGACTCTATATTTTTATAGCGCATCCAATCAATATGGCTATGGAATAAGAGTCCTTCTTATCACTCCCGATGAATCGCATGTTCTGCTGTCCCTAAAACTCAATTTTGAAGTTACCAACAATAAGGATGAGTATGAAGCATGTTTGGCGGGATTAGAGGCAGCCTTAGAACTAGGGGCAAGAAAATTGGAAGTCGTTGGAGACTCGGCGCTGGTAGTTTCGCAAGCAAGAGGAGAATGGAAGGTCAGGGATTTAACCTTAATTCTCTACCATCAAGAGCTGGAGAAGCTGATACCGTGCTTTGAATTAGTAATCTTTACCCATGTGCCGAGACTGCAAAACAAGTTCGCCGATGCACTGGCCACCCTAGCATCCATGATTGACATATCACACGGAGTGTGGACGAGACCTCTGATAATAATGCAGAAAAGAAAACTGGCATACGAGATGACATCTGCTATTGAAGAAAGTACTAACGGCCTTCCATGGTACTTTGACATTTAAAACTTCATAGAGAAAGAAGAATATCCCAAGTTTGCCAGCAAAAAAGACAAAAGGGCAATACGACGACTATCTGCGCAGTTTGTCATTTGTGATGGTAGACTGTACAAACAAGGACATTCTGGGGTCAACAAGCTATGTGCAAACACTGAAGAGGGCCAAGCGCTGATGAAAGAGATACACGCCGAAGTCTGTGCGCCGCACATGAGTGGTAATATGTTAGCCAAGAAGATCCTACGACAAGGATACTTTTGGATAACAATAGAGATAGATTGTATACAGTTCGTACGGAGGTGTCATAAGTGCCAGATTCACACAAACCTTATGCACATTCCTCCGTCTCAACTATACATCTTGACGTCACAATTTCCGTTTTCAGTATGGGGCATCGAAGTGAATGGCAGTGTAACACTGAAGGCATCCAATGGACATGAGTTTATCTTAGTGGTCATTGATTATTTCACTAAGTGGATGGAAGCAGCTTCTAACTCGGTATTGAAGGCCTCTCATGTTACTAAGTTCATCAAGCAAAATATCATTTGTCGGTACAAAATTTCTCACGAGGTTATCTCGAATAATGGCTCACATTTTCAATGAAAGGTTCTGGATCTTTTTGAGGAATACCGGATAGTGGCTCATAAGTCCTCGCCATATCGCCCGCAAACCAATGGAGTAGTTGAAGCAACGAATAATAATATTAAGAAAAATCTGCAAAAGATGATCAACTCACATAAAGATTGGTCGGAACATCTACCATTTGCACTCTGGGGATACCGAACGTCGATCAGAACTTCGACTGGAACTACGATGTACTCCTTAGTATACGGGATGGAAGTTGTGCTTCCCATTGAGGTGAAAATTCCCTCACTAAGAGTAGTGGCCGAGTCCAATATCTCAGAAGTAGAATGGCAGAGGAATCGAATGAAAGAATTGTTCTTGTTTGATGAAAGAAGACTACAAGCCCTATTTCATGTATAAGGTTACCAAAGGAGGATAGCTCGGGCGTTCAATAAGAAGGTCAAGACTCGGGACCTCATAGAAGGAGATTTTTGTTATGAAAGAAATCAGAGCTCCCATCTTCAACCCAAGAGGCAAGTTCAAGCCAAACTGGTCTGTACCGTTTTTGATCAAAACCATAATGACCGGTGGTGCAGTCATTATTATGGACTTAGATGGCAATGCAGTCTCCACTCTAGTTAATCTCGATCAGCTCAAAAAATATTATCCCTGAGGTAAAAATAAGATAAAAAAAGCTCGCTGAGTTGAAAACCGAAAAGGCAACTCAGGCAAAAAATAGAGCAGCCCGTAAAGGCGAAAATTCGAAAGGGCGACCTTGACAAAAATTAGGGTATCACAAAAGAAAAGTGTCAACACCCGAGTGAAAATCAAGCCCGAACTACGTTATGGCCTGATTTCATCTTTTTAGGATACGTATGCAGGTTCTTTTAAATAAGTCCAGCCACTTTATTTGCCTTTAACCATCTTTGAATCTGAATAAGATCAATGCAAATTAATTTCTGAATTTTAATAATAAAGTCATTAAAACTTTGGATAAATTTAAACCATCTTAAATATAAAGTGGGAGTTTGTCATTACTTCAATCAAAATTACAAAATTTTGAATAAAATGAGGGGCACGCAAGTCCCAAACTCTACAAACAAAATAAGGGAAAACTATGAAATTTTTGAAACAAAGCAAGAGGCCTCAAGTTCTTCTTCTTTTTGCTACTTGCATTCCTTCTTCTTTATCTTGTTTCTCCCGATCCTGCATCAGCCATGCCTTGTATTCAGCAGAAAGATCAGAACACTGCAACTCATGCGTCTCCATCATTGAACGGAATGGCCAGGTATCCTGATATGATGATATAAACGGAGCCCGTAGTATGGATGAAAATAGACGGACTCGAATGCCGGGGAAAATGATCTGATCGCGACCAATCTGTCGCATGATCCGACGGGGGTAATAGAAAGTAGTCCGACGCAAGCCGACCAGCAGAACACCGGGGTGATCCATGGTGGTCAGTGTCATAGCAGGAATCCGCCAACAAGAGCACTGCCAAGTAATGTCTGGGCTAGTAAGAGAAAAAAGATACTATCGCCAAGATACCTCAGTATCGCATATCTGATAACGCGGACGGTAAAAGAAAGCTAGGGCATTGTGCCTGTCAGTGGGAGGATTTTGCACAAGATTTATCTTCTCCATCAGCCAGATCTGTAGCAAAAGTTAGAACAGTAAGAGAAAAGCTTTGCAGCATGACAGAGAACTTGATACAGAGGAAGATGTAAAGCTCACCTGGAGAAGTAAAGGGCTGCCCGCAAAGGTGGTGGTCCCGCCACGATGAACAGCGTCCAAACCCAGCATTCTCTCGGCCAGAACCAGGGGGACAAAGTCATTCTCCGTCCACATTTGGCCAGCAATGTCAACCAAGGCACAACTAACCCGCCCGTCATAAGGGACGAGGAGATACTGGGCAAGGAGACAGAAGAAAAATGCATAACGACGACGTAGCTAAAAGTCAATATCGCTGAGATCACCAGTAGGATGAAACCTCTCAATAAACCACGGGATGTCAAGACAGTCGCTCGAGGTTAGAAGAGAAGGCTCCATCCTGGATAGGCCACAAAATTGCGTCACCTGCTGCCGAACCGAGAGAAAGGGGGTAGGAACGACGACAGAAGTCCGTGGAGACAAGTCCAAAATGGCAGCGAACTCTTCCACAGTGAGGCAGAGTTCTTCAAGGCCAAACTGAAAGACGTGGGATTGTGGATCCCATAGTTGAACGGCGGCCTTCAACAATGGTTCGTCGATCTGTACGGCCATGAGATGAAATAAAGAGTTGATCCCAAAAGAAGAGAAGTTCAAACGTTCAATGTGGGAGAATGCCTCAATCCATGAGGAAAGTGAGATAGCTATTCGAGTGTAAGCAACAGAAAAGGGAGCCTTCGTGACTGAGTTTATAAGGCAAGAAAGGGCGGGAAACTAAAAAATTCAGTGAAAGGCACACTCATTGTGGCGGCCGCCACCTTGGAGTTAGCGATCGCCAGCTTTAAAAAGCATAGTACAGTGATATCATCGCTTTGACTAGGCGGCCGCCATGTTTGAGGTGGCGACCGCCATGTTTAAGGTGGCGACCGCCATGTTGAAAGGGTTCTATAGAAGCGGCCGCCATGTTGAAATGTGGCAGGTGTGTGTCAGCTTCTGCGGCTTATACAAAATTTTGACGTTTGCATTACACAGGACAGTTTGGGGCAACAAATGAAAAAGAGGCATATGACAAAAATAGTAAAATGGCACCAAGGCTCAAAATGCAGTATAGTGTATCAGAATATAAATTGGGGCACCCAGGCCCAATAAAACTGAGGTACGTAGGCTTGTGGATTAAATGTATGTAAATGTATCCGATTGGGGAACACAGGCTCATAAAAAATAAGTGCAAAGACTAAAGGGGAAAAAGAGCTCTCTCTCTCTCAAAGATGCCTCGGGTAGACCCGGCGAGAAGGACTGGCCTCATCTGAGTTGACGTCCTCGAAACGCCGCTCGATGTCATCATCACCGTCATCACTGTCGGAGGAAGAGGATATGGCTCTAGAACGGCTCCTGGTAGATGAGATGGATCCTCTGGAGCGAGCATTGGAAGAAGCAGCGCGAGATCCACGGCCTCGAGTAGGGGCTAGAACCGGGGCAGAAGCAGGAGCAGGTGGTGAAACAGTAGCAGCTACAGGAGGCTGTTGAAAGAGACAAAAAATAAGGAAATAGTATAAAGAAAAGCAAAGAAATCAAAAGACAAACACTCACCAGCCGAAGAACAAAAGGGATCCTAGCTGCACGCAGAGCAGCATCCTGCTGACGGACAAGGGTCCGCAGGCCGCTCATTACCAGCATGATATGGTCCAGCAAGCCTGATCCGTCTATGGAAAAATTATACAAAAACTAAGCAGTCTACGAATAAAGAAAGTGCAGAAAAGGAGCTAGTGCAAAAGAACAAACCTGTGCATGTACTGGCTGGAACTCTGGCACTGGAGGAATCGGGATAGGAATGTCGAAAGGATACCCATCCACGAAGGATGATACGGTCCAGGGTATCTTGACACCCCCAACCCAAGCCCCACTAGCCGGACCAGCGCCAGTCGCAGCAGGACAAGCATCAGCAGCTGCAGCTGCAGCAGCACCAGCACCAGCGGCCTCCGGAGCCAGTCCCCTCCTCCTATCGCTAGGGCCAATCGGGCCAGGACCTAAAGGACCCATCAGATGAGCCCAAGCCCAGGCTGTATAATCCCCCTCTGCCACGAGCAACTTCAAGACTCGGGTCCCTACCGTCTCCAGCAGCAAATCAATGCGACCTATGTGATCAGTCCGGCGCATGCAAGCTGGAGGAACCACTGGTATCTTAAAGTAATCAAGGTCGAGTGACTGACGAACCACTCGCTCGCCAAGATAGGACTCCCGACCGAATGGACCCTCCAGCACGATGCGCCTAGAAGCGATATCCCTGCTGCGCATCAGATCTGCACCGGCCAAGTCCTCCACTCCCCTCTAGACATCCCAATGGACCTGCAGCCATTCAAGGTACAGTATAGTGCAACAAATAGTAAACAGTAATCAGTATGCAGTACAGTAATCAGTAAGCGGCACAGGGCAGTAATTAGTGTACAGTGTAGTGAATAGCCGTGAACATGATGCAGTACGGTAAACACAGTAAAATGATACCTGATCAGGGGTCAACCGGTCCAATGAGACTCAAAAACAGTCTATGTCCTTCCCTCCAACCTTCTTTCCCTACAGCCCACGGGACCACCGGGCTGCTCGGGGAATAACCAGAGGGTTTGCTACGGAGTTCAAAAAGCCCCAGGTGACCCACTCGAAGTGGCGGGGATCAAAGCAGTAGAAGTGGCAGAAGCGCTCGAAGAACCAGGTGTATCGAACCCAGTCTCTGTCCATCTGAGTAGGAATTGCTCCGAGAAAATACAGCAGCGCATCAGCGGAGCGGCCGGCGGTCGGATTAAACGAAATGGGCGCTCCTCCAACCCGTATACGGGTAATCAGCGCGAAGTCAAGAGGCGTCAGAGTGGCCTCAAAGGTGGTAAAATGGAAAGTGTTGGTGGTATCCCACCACCGCTCAGCCAGGGCCATCAACCAGACCCGGTTATTGTTCGTCCTACCCAGCAGTGGTATGAATCGAGCAAAGCCAGAGGCATCAACAATGGCCCGGCCAGGAGCAGGGAGTGCATCATACCACTCCAACACCTCCCCGGAGGCAGAACCTCCGAATGCTCTGACATAGTGGCCAGCCTGAAAGGAAGCAAAAAAGTAGAAGATATATAAAAGATAGATCAAACAAGCAAAGTGCAAAAAATGTCTGAAAGCAAACCCTAGGTTCTTGTATATGTGACGACCCTCCGGTTCTTTCAAACCCTGATAAATCAGGCAAATCCTCCTACCCCAGGTTCGTGTGTATGTGGCGACCCTCCGGTTCTTTTAATCTCTGATAAATCAGGCAAATCCTCTTATCCTAGGTTCGTGTGTATGTGGCGACCCTCCGGTTCTTTCAAGCCCTGATAAATCAGGCAAATCCTCTTATCCTAGGTTCATGTGTATGTGACGATCCTCCGATTCTTTCAAGTCCTGATAAATCAGGCAAATCCTTCTACCCTAGGTTCGTGTGTATGTGACGACCCTTCGGTTCTTTTAAAAGCCCTAAGAAAAGACTAGGCACCATAACCCTAGGTTCGTGTGTATGTGAAGACCATTCGGTTCTTTCAAAAGTCCTAGAAAAAGACTAGACATCCTAACCCTAGGTTCGTGTGTATGTGACGACCCTTCGGTTCTTTCAAAAGTCCTGAAAAATGATTAGGTACCCTAAACCTAGATTCGTATGTATGTGACGACCCTTCGGTTCTTTCAAAAGTCCTAAAAAAGACTAGGCACCTTAACCCTATGTTCGTGTGTATGTGATGATCCTCCGGTTCTTTCAATCCCTAAAAAATCAGGCAAATCCTCCTACCCTAGGTTTGTGTGTATGTGACGACCATCTGATTTTTTCAAACCCTAGAAAAAGACTAAGAACCCTGAGCCTTGGTACGCCGGGCAGATTTCTATCTTTTGTGTTAAAATAAAAATAAAATAAAATATGTAAGAAAAAAATATGTAAAAAAAAATAAACAAAGAAAAGAATAAAAAAAAGAAGAGAAGAAAGCAAAGAAAATCTCTCATTTAATGTTGGTATTTTGCCACTTTTGTCCCAATTTTCTTCAATTTCTAGGATTTTCATAAATTTTTTTGAGAATTATCTTAAAATTGTTGTTCAATTTCTATAATTTTCTAAAAATTTTCTCAATTTTCAAAGATTTTCTAAAAAATTTTAAGATTTTCTAAGATTTTTCTAGAATTTGTTCTAAAAATTTGCCCCAAGTTTCTACAATTTTTCTTGATTATTTAAAATTTTTGAAATTTTTCTAAAATATTTTAGAATCGTTCTAAAAAAAAAAGTCTTCTAAAAGATTTTTCAAAATTTTCTAGAATTAAAAAAAGGGGTTTTCTAACTTTTTCAGAAAAATATTCTAGGATTTTCTAAAATTTTTCCAAAAAAAAAGTTTTTTAAAGGGTTTTCAAAATTTTCCAGATGTTTTCTGAAATTTTCGTCAGATTTTCTAAAAGATTTCTAATTTTTAGAATTTTCTAAAATTTCCTCCTAGGATTTTTTAAAATTTTCCAGATTTTCTTAAAATTTTCGTAAAATTTTCTAAAGTTATTAAAAGTTCTTCTTCATAATTTTTTAGAATTTTCAAAAAAATTTCTAAAATTTTTTTTTCTAGGATTTTCTAAAATTATCTTTCCTAAATTTTTCTATGACTTTTGAAAAATTGTTTAAAAAGTTTTGACAACATTACTTTTTGATAAAAATTACCCCTTTAGTTGTTATATCCCCAAAAATAAAAACAAAATTTTTTTCTTAATTTTTATGCTTTTTACTAAAATAATTGCCTCTTTCATTGTTTGTTCAAAATCCTAGTGTCTCTACTGTTTTAATATCCATTGCAAAAATCCTTAAAATAAGACATCAACATCACACCATCATCATATCAAAACACATTATCATATCATCTGGGGGATCCTAGGCATGCGTATACGTTTTACATATCATGAAAAACATGCATTGAATTTGAAATAATAGGGATAGCGAACCTACTGAAAGTCGTTGACGAGAGATGTGGTGGTTGGGCTCCCGCAAAAGGACGTCAGCAGCAACCGCGTCAGCAAGAGGCTCGTAGCGTCTCATCCCGCGCTATACTATGCGATGAGGGACCGGATCGTAAGTATGTGGGTCAAAAGGTGCTGGATCACCCTCTCTAACGTCCGGATCCAGAAAATCAGCCATCGTGCCCTCAGCAGCTGCCTGTGCCTCAGCAACTGCCTGGGCCTCCTCCTCGGCTGCCTGGCGAGAGGCACGCTCTACCTCAAGTAGGAGAGCATCCATCACAACGCTAGGCTGCGTAGCAGGGAACCCACCGGCAGGCTGACTGGTGGTCGTATCCCTAAGAGTCCCCATGGAGGAACTCTCAGCAACAACAGGACCCGTCGTGCCCCTACATCGTTGTCTCCCTGGCCCTGGCCCGCCATGAAGAGGATTGAGATCATAAATAGAAGAGTAAACATTGTCTGATAGCAAGAAGGAGCAAAAGAAAGCAAGAGAGAGTTTGGAAGCAAGAAAGAGTGAGAGGGAGTTTGAGAGCGCATGGAGGCTAGAGAGATAGTGAGAAGGTGAAGAGTGAGCCCACCTCGCATGCCTCAAAGGCCCTTATCCGCGTTTGAAGTTGGCGGCCGCCACCTTCTATTATAGCGACTGCCAAGATAGTGAGAGGACACATGACGACCGCCATGTTGTAAGGGTTTGAAGTGGGTGGCCGCCATGTCAGAGGGATTTCACATTGGCGACCGCCATGATGTCAAATGTTACATCACTTCCGTCATGGCGGCCGCCATGTCAGTATATCATAATAACGTTTTGGGGTTCCTAAGGGGCCGTTTTGGGGGTTTTTGTTATTTAATCTTTAGCATTTTGTTATTTTGCTTCATGTAATTCATTTTTGTTAGTAAAAAAAAAATAAATAAATGAATAAATAAATAAATAAAAATCTTGGGTGTTTATTTATCTAACATTTTACTTTAAAAATCTTGGGTGCTTTGTTTCAGTATATTCGTGGTTCATCTTTTGATAAATCTAATTTTAAAATCGTAACTAGGTTTCTGATTATTTTTATCTCACATCTTATCCCGAATTTTTAGATTTTAACTCGACCTATTAAATTCGTAATTTATCCTCCGATAAATTTAATTTTAAAGCCGTAACTAAATTTTTGATTATTTTTATCTCACATCTTATCCCGAATTTTTAGGTCTTAACTCGGCCTATTAAATTCGTGGTTCATATTCCGATAAATTTAATTTTAAAAGCTGTAACTAGTTTTTTGATTATTTTTATCTCACATCTTATCCCGAATTTTTAGTTCTTAACTCGACCTATTAAATTTGTGGTTCATCTTCCGATAAATTTAATTTTAAAAATCGTAACTAGGCTTTTGATTATTTTTATCTCACATCTTATCTCAAATTTTTAGGTCTTAACTCGACCTATTAAATTCATGGTTCATCCTCCAATAAATTTAATTTTAAAATCGTAACTAGACTTTTGATTATTTTTATCTCACATCTTATCCCGAATTTTTAGGTCTTAACTCGACCTATAAACTCGTGAAATTGTGAGTTCTTAACTCGACCGATCAATTGCTTTTTAGTTTAGATGATTTCTTAGATCTTAACTCGGTCTTTGACTAGCCCGTTTGTGCTCTCTTTAGATATTAAATCGATCTTTAGGATTTGTTCGATCATACCAGCATCATGTTAACATCTATATCATGTTACATTTGCATTTTGCCCCAAGAACTATGTTTTGGCCTGATTCATAGCAAAAGGGGAACGTAGGCAACTTGATGAAAGTTCGAGTACGACCAACATCATACATATGCTTGTGTATTTGTGGCCTAAGATTTATGGATCGGTCAAATAGCTGTTGTCTTTGAATCTTTGATATAACTTTTATCACGTATTGCTAAACGAGTCATATCAAAGAGGGGCAACTGTAGACACCCCAATTTGACCCCACCCAATCTTAGGCGGATCCGATGATGAAAACAGGTGGAACAAGTGCTTCAGTTCGATCCTCGAAAAATAATTCAAGCTCAGAATTTGAACCTTAACCATCAAAAACCTTCAAAACCAATAACTTATTATCCAAGCAATTCCCAAACATGGCGACCGCCAACTCCATTATGACGACCGCCAATAGAACCTTGTGGAACGTTTTCCAATATGGCGACCGCCAATTCTAACATGGCGACCGCCAACTCTAAATGGCGTGACGTGTATAAAAATATATCAACATCTCATTGGTTGAAGAACTCTATAAATACCGGACCCCTGGTACGTTTTCAAGGACAGAAAATTAGAGAGAGGTTTAGTGAGAGAAATTCTGTCAAAACGCCGAGTAATTCCGAGCCTTGACGCCGAAACCCTACCAAAATACCATAACCCGAATCTCCGAAGTCCTACTACCCTAGTTGGGATCACTACCCGAGGATTGGAGCGTTGGAGCGATTGGAGCATTGTAACAATCCAGGTATTCCGCTTGAATACCCGATCCTTCTAGCTCCATCTTCTCTCTTTTGGAGCGATTGGGTTAATATTCATTTATTTCTTTCAACTACATTCTTGCATTACTTATTAGTTGTCATATTTATGTTTAAATTCAAGTTTTAGCTTACTTGTTTATTAATTTGCTTATTTATGTTAAAATTTAACTAAAATAATTAAATAGTGCTAATATTTCTCGCGATTGCAATTTACAATGTTGTTAATCGTTATAATCTAATCACTTACATAAAAATTATTGTAATAATCAATATTACACTCATTTAATTTAAATACTCAATTTCTTTTCTTTTCTTTCTTTTTATGTTAATTTAATATTCTAGTTTTCTTTTTCTTTTTCTTTTTCTTTTTCTTTTCTTTTAATAGCATTCCATTTCATTTTTTTTTCTTTTCTTCAACATTAATGTTTCATTTCTTTTTCTTTTTGCTTATTGTAATTTTTTTTATGTACCATTTATTTCTTTTTTCTTTCTATTTTTTCAATATTAGGTTAATGTTCTTTTATTAGTATTGTTTTAATATTCAAGCTCTTATTTTTTATTTTTATTTTCTTTTAATAATAATATAGTTTATTATTAGTTTTAATCTCTTTATAAAATTTTATTTAGCATTTCTTTAGTATTCTTTTTTTCTTACGAAACTCTATTTTTTTTTCTTTTTTCTATGATTACATTTTTTTTCATAGCACTTACTTTATTTTTATCTTTTATTTTGAGACCCAAAAATCACAAAAAGACTTTTAAAGCTATTTTCCCCTTTTAAAACTCTTTTATTCATTTCATTTATTTTCTCTTTCTTTTATTTCCTTATAAAATATAAAATGCGAATAGTTAGATTTTCTTATTAATAGCATTTTCTAATCTTTTTATATTTCTTTCTTTTGTCAAATTCCTTTTCTTTTCTTTTGGAATCTTAAATTCTATTTTGTTACAAAATCCTTCTTTTTTCTTTGTTAGTAGATTTTCTTTTAATGTAAAATTTTATCTTTTTTTTCTTCGTATGCATTTATCCTTTTTACCTAATTTGTTTTGATTACGTATATGTTTTAATTTTTTTCTTCAAAATCATGCATAGAATAGATTAGCTTATTTTTGTTTGCAATCTATATTTCGGTAATTTTAGCAATTTTAGCATATTTATTTTTAATTTTTTAACTAAATCATGATAATTTAGATTGTTTAAATAATATTGCATGTGTGTGTGTACTATATATCATTTAGTTAGAAATTGTATACCATAAGATTTAGAATTTTACCATTTTATTTGTTTTAGTTTGAAGTGCTAACATATATTATGTATTTTCATAGTTAATTTTGATATTCTCTCTTTGCCTTCATTTTATTTATTTGTATACATTTGAGAAATCATATTAAAGAACCAATGATGATTAATAAGGGCTAACCTTATGGTTGGGCGAACATGGTGCCTAACACTTTTCTCGATTCGTACCTTATCACCCGAACCATTTTTCTCTAGTTAACGTTTTAAAAGATCAGTAGCCAATTTTATTTTTTTTAATTTTTCTTAAAAATTAAGTTGCGACTCTATTTTTAACAAAAAAGAATTTTCAAATGTTAGTTTTCAAGGTGTTAAAAGATTTTTCTAAGCATCCCTTGAATTCTTTATTTTTGAATATTTTTCAAAATGATCCCTAAATCCCAACGCCACAGTAGGCAGGTAAAGAACATATAGAAATGACACCGGCAACTACTTCATTGGTGTTCTGAGGATCCCCCGGGACCAAGGAAAACATTCATCTTTGTCTCTGGCCATTGTTGCTTTTCCGTGCATCAGGTGGCAGGTTCCTTGTGCCTCCACTTTCTCGAGTCTGGTATCTTTGTCTTTCGCCAACCGTCTGCAGTTTCGGGTAGTCCTTCCGGAGGTGACCTTCTGCACCACAATAAAAGCATATGCTAGTAACTCTCCAGCAAATTCCTAAGTGGTTCTTTCCACAGGAAGGACAGACAGGCATCTGATTTCCTCTTCTTATTGTTTCCACGGCTGGCCTTTTTAATCCCCATTTCCTAGAACTTTTCGAGTTTAAGGCTTGACGTTTTCGATTCTCAAAGAATTTTCTACTCTCATTATTTTCTTGTTCCACTAATAAAGCTCTGTCTATAACGTCCGAATAGTGGGTCAGACGTAGAGGTCGTATTAGTTTGCTAATCCGGGGTCTCAACCCATCTTCGAACTTCCTTGTCTTCATATGCTCCGTGAGGATCATGTGTGGAGCGCATTCCGCCAAATTAGTAAATTCTGCCTCGTATTTAGAAACAGTCATTCCTCCCTTCTGCTTAAGTTGTTGGAATTCAGTACACTTTGCATCTTGCAGAGATTGAGGAAAATACTTCTCCCGAAAGCAAATCAGGAACTAGTTCTATTCCATTTTGGGATTGCCTAGCTTTTTCAAGTTCCACCATCTTTGTGCCTCGCCTTCGAACTGATAGGTAGCCAGTCTCACCTTCTGAGTCTCTGTGCAGTTTATTACCCCAAATATTTTTTCCATAGCTACAATCCATTCATTGACTTGGATGGGATCTAATCCTCCTTTGTACGTTGGCGGTTTTATTTTTAAAAATTCCCGTACATTTGGACCCTCAACCAGATTTTGAGGTACCACGGGGTTTGGAGCTTGACCTTGGGGTACAACTGGTGGTGGTGTGTTGAAATTAGGAGGGATTGAATTTTGTTGTGGCTCAGCTTGACCATTTGCTTGAGCTAACTCACTAATCATACGGTGCATCTCATTCATTTGGGTGTTGACTTGTGTCATAAAATCATGCATATTTCTATCCCAAGTTGCCTTATGCGTGTTCATTTTTTTGATAAACCTATATTAAAGAAAACGTATCGCAATATTAGCTTCTTAGGGTCTTGGCATTAGTTGTTTTTTAAATAAGAAAGAAAAGACAGCTTAAAATGATGCAGCAGACAATAGTAACTTTTTATTTATAGACATCATAATGTTTGGGATACAAGGCTAACTGTACAAAGATGACTCACCACAACGTCATCTAGCCTTACAAAAAGATTTTCAAGATATACCCCAAAAAAAAACCCAAACAGGAAAAAGATTAAAAAGACCCCCTCATCATCCTACCCCCTGTTCGATCCATTGACCGAAGACTCCGACATTACATCCCCGTGAGACGGCTTCGACGGATCCTTTTCAGGTTCTGAATTTGACTTTATAATGATAGGATCCTGGGCTTGCCCTAACTGGTCAGGAGAGATGGCTCTCCCAGGTACTGGGATCATCAGGGGTGGGTCTACAGGATCAGGTAGGAGAAATGGGGGAGGCTAAACTGTACCATGCCCAGCCGTAGTAGCCTGATTTACCAACATCTGATAATGTTCTCTATCTCTCATCCTCACTAAGGCCTTCTGGCCCATAACAACCCTAGTTTCAATATAATGCTTATCCACAGCCCGTTTCATTGTATCTAAATAAAATAACTTTGTAGCCTCTACTTTTGCAATTTCTTCATAAAGATACTCGTCCGCCCCCATATCGGTAACATATGCATATGTCTCAGGATCTAATTGATAGGCTTTCAGGGGTTCCTAACTCGTGCCGACTGGAGAGGGGACTAAGCGATACCTGTCAAAATTATCAAAGCTATGTATGGAGTCCATGATCTACAACGAAAACAAAATATACTCTTTCTTATAATGGAGGAAATAAGATAGAATCAAAGTAAAATAAAGCGCATGCGAACATGCATTTTCATGTATGTGTCTAATCTAAGCTCTGGATTTGTTAAAAAAACTTAAGCTCAGATACCAACTCTGTCACGATCCATTTCTACGAACGGCGTCCGTGACCGGCCAGTGAGTTAAAAAAAAACCCGAGGCCTCATTACAATTTGTTTCCTCTTTTTCCACATAAAATTTCGTATTTTATTAGTTCCACAAAAAATTAAGCCAGTACCTTTACAACATTTTCCAGAGCTTACTAGTGCATATGCTCAAAATATATTCATGTTCATTAGTACAACATAAGAGGAAAAATAAGGCTACAAGATGCATCCATTCCAGCTGATTTTTACCCGTCACCTGAAAAATAAGTTTAACAACATCATTAGCAAAGCTAGTGTGAGTGTATAGATATCTGAGTTATTATCCACTTTCCATTATTAGAATGATATCTGAAAAAAACAGCACCAGAAATCCGGGGAGCTACCCCGTAGTAGAAAATGATCATTTTTTAGTCACCTGACCGTGACTCGCCGCCCTTATTATATCATCTTGCTGGAATACTTTATCGTTCCCCAGTGGTCGGGACGCCGTTTATACTATCATTCTTACTTTTATCATATCACATTTTCATAATCATTTTAACAATATAGTTGTGGTGCACCTCAATATCATTGTCAAACGATAATTGAAAACTCAACTAACATAGATATCAGAAAACTTACTGACTTTTGTAAGGTTTGATTAAACTTCGTAAAAATCTGACAAGAAATAAATAAATTAATTAAAATTTAAAAAAAGAATAGAAAAACTTAGTTCTTTTAAGAATTTTAAGTTATATAAAGAAAGATACTTTGGTCAAGAAAACTAGTTTATTTTATTTTATTTATTTATTTATTTATTTATTTAAACTATGTTAAAATACTTGTTTTAATTTTCAACTTAGTTATTTTAATTATAAAAAACTTAGATTACAAACTAAATAGAAACTTTTGATACTAAATAATTTTAGCTATTTAAATTAAATTAGTTACAACTTGAAATAAATCAACAGCAACCAAACACTTCCTGAACCGTAACCATGCAAAACACACACACACAGCAAACACATGCACACATCACAATTTCATATATATATATATATATATATATATATATATATACATAACACACACGGGTTGCATACAAAACACACACACAGCAAGCACAATTGCATTATTACATATTACACACATATATATATATACATAAAGGAGAGAGAGATGAGAGAGAGAGATGAGAGGAGAGAGAGCATAGAGACGGGGGAAAGAGAGAGATAATAGAGAGACGGAGGGAGAGAGAGAGAGAGAGAGAGAGAGTAACAGAGAGAAGAGAGCAGAGACCGGCAGTGTCTCGTGACAGGAGTGCGCAGCGGTAGGCGCGACTGGTGGTCGCGGCGGCGTGCGGCATTGGGTGGAGGGGAGGAGGTGTTGTGTGGCGTGGGGGTTGCACGTTTCTTGGAAAGAAAGCTTCTGATTGAAGAGAATTTCTGTATATATATAAGAGGATATATATATATACATATATATATATATATAATTTCTATATATAGGTTTCAAACTATATATATATAAGAGATTTTTTTTTTTTTAATGTCAATGCTTTGAGCACAAACGGTACTTATAGGCTATCAGTTTTGGATAGAACCAGCTGTGATTTAGGACCAGCTGTGATTTTGGATAACAGCTGTCTATATTTAATAATGTGGTTAATTGAATTTGTATATAAATATATTATAAAATTTTTGGTGTAAAATTTTTAATTTAAAAAAAATTGAAAATTTAAGTATACATTTTTAATGTATTTTCATAAATTATTGTATAATTAGAATCATTACTAGAATTTTTTATCTATTATATGTTTTATTATTGCGGTTTTTGATTACTAATATTTTTAATAATTATAAAAATTTAAACTTAGAAAATTCTCAAAAATTCAAAATAGTCTTTTAATGTTATTTTATGATTTTAGAATTTGTAGATTTTATTTATTTATTTATTTTTGTTTTAACTTTTTCTTAGATGTGTTAATTTTAAAGTTAGCTTAAAAATGGTTCGGGTAAGAAAATTTTTAATTTATCGGGCTTAGTCACAAGAATAAAATAAAATACTTAAGGTCTTATGATAATTAATTACTTTTGATCATTTATTATGATTATTAGTATTTTTAAGGGTCGGGTGTCACATTACAGATAGTATCAGAGCCGACCCTCTTCACCTCCGAGTGTGGGCCCCTGCTGTCTTGCGTGATACTTGGGCGGGCTACAGAGTGGGCAGGTCGATAAGGACTGGCAGGCTACTGTACGGGGACGTGCATCGTTAATGGGGTGGATTGTGATATCCTGGTATCCCACGTCGAAAAGGAAGAAAGAGTTCATGGGCTATAAAGAAAAAGTCATGAATCCTTACATTCAACGAGACCTTTTTTCAAGTGGTAAAAACCCTAGCAGAACTCAACAGTTAAGCATACTTGGGCGGGAGCAATGCAAGTATGTATGACCTCTTGGGAAGAACAAAACTATGAGGGTTTTACTCAAAACGGACAATATCGTTGCTATATAAAGGGTCGGAGTGTTACACGAAACAAACGACCGAATAAATTATCGAATTTTTTTGTGAGCCAAACAACACTACCAACACCTTGGCCACGCTTGAAAGGGAAGCTTACTCAAACCTCTCTCTTTTATATATATATATATATATATATATGTGTGTGTGTGTGTGTGTGTGTGTGTGTGTGTGTATCGTTGCCATATGAAGAACAAAACCATGAAGGCTTTACTCAAAGCAGACAATATCGTTGCCATGTGAATGGTCGGAGTGTTACACGAAACAAACAACCGAATAAATGATCGAATTTTTTGTGTGAGCCAAACAGCACTATCAACGCCTTGGCTGCGCTTGAAAGGGTAGCTTACTCAGACCTCCCTCTCTCTCTTTCTCTCTTTCTTTTATATATATATATGAATGGGGAGCACGTAATATATTGGTATATTCAACATTAAAAACTGGTAAATGAAAAAAAAATGCATGTGATCATCTTTTTTCTCTAAAAAAATAAAACTACATAAAAAATACACAAAGTTGTTCATTTTATTTAAAAGTAAGAATGATAAAATTAATATATATATATATATGTTTGAGAAGTTTCTCGTTGTAATACTATGTATGAGAAATTTTTTATACTTTTGAAATAATTTTTATTTTTCTTAAAAAAATAACAAAAATATTAATATAATTAATTTTTTTATACATGAGAGATCATATATGAAAATTTTCTCACACCATCTATCAAAATGAAGATACAACTTTTAAAAATAAAAAATTATACAAGACAAATTTCTAATACCTTGTACTAAGGTATGAGAAATTTCTCATTTATAAATTACTTATTTTATAAAAAATTAAGAATAATAAAATTAAGAAAAATATATATGTAAAATTTCTCATATTATATATGAGAAGTTTCTCATACATGAAAAAAAATATATTGAAAAATTTCTTATTCATAAGTTACTCATTTCCTTTAAAATTAAGAATGATAAAATTAAGAAAAATATTTATAAGAAATTTCTCATACTAAGTTTTGACACTGAGAATGCATGAGAAAAATATGTTTTTTATGTTTTTGACATTGAGAATCTTCTCATTATTTTTGACACTGAGAATGTTCTCAGTATTTTTTACCAGTGGTAACATCTTCTTATCCCATTGCCTCCTTAAATACAAAAAACTCATTGTTTGTAATGTATTGTTATATTATTACGCACACGCGCGCGCGCACACACACACCACTGAGACTATTCTCATTGTTTTTGATATTGAGAATGTTCTCAGTAATTTTTGTTGGGAGATAATCCAACGTCAAAATAAAATATATACATGCTCAGTGATACAGAAAATACATCTTTATTAACTTTCAACAATTACAATAATTTAAAATTACAAAAAATAAAATAACAGAAATAACAGGAATATAATTTACAAATTGAGTCCTGCAAACGCAGTTTCCTTAAGAATGATTTACCGCCTACCGAGGGTACAGTAGATTTTCTACCGGCGTCACTCTTCCAGAATAAAATGGCTACACGATCGTTGGAACACCACCAAGGATCGGCTATGAACGTACTCCGTCTATGTTTCTCTCTTACAGCTTGCAATATAATCTGAGTTGCATCTCTCATTTCTCACCTCTACTGTCTTCTTCTCTGTTCTCTGTTCTGTCTCTTCTTATCTTCTCCTCTGCCTCATTTCCTCTGAATGAGATAACAGCATATATAGGCCTTCCATCATGGAGTGGGTTACAGAAAAATCAATAGCCATGAGTGGTATTAATTTTCAGGATTCAAATTCCAATTGAATAGTCAATTCAATTGCAATTGAATTCTGCTATTGAATTATAGAATTCAATGGCCAATAAATTCACAAAATTCTAACAATTTTTACCTACGATAATGTTCTTGTTGCTTTTGATCAGTAAGAATATTTGTGTTTATTTTGGTTTTGTAGTTATATGTGCATTATGACCACTGAAAATGCTCTCAATATTTTTCACCATTGATCATGTTATCAATAATTTTGACCAGTAAAAATGTTCTTAATATTTTTTATCAGTGAGAATATTCTTAATATTTTTAATCGGTGAGAATGTTCATTTTTATATTATTTTTGCAATTATTCGAATATTATAACCAGTGAGAATACTCTCAGTATTTTCTCAATTATATGAATAGAGCTAGCATAGTAATATGCACCATTCTGTTAAATAAGTAAACTTTCACTTAAGTTAAAGAGAATAGCTCCAGAAAAATGTTTTAATGACATAACTATCACCATTATAATCTCTGTATTTGATTCGCATTTGCTTTACTTAGTTTTTTTTCGATATTGAAGCAATAATACAAGGAGAAATGAGAAAATCTATGGCTAATACAATACGTTTGTATCGTTATTTTATTCTATTTCTTGTTCTTTTTTTGTTTTAATAATATAAAAATTAAGAGGAGAGAGATTGAGAGGTGGCAACCAGAATAACATCTTGAAGTGATTGCTGCTCTGAAATTTTGTTTCTTCATCTTGATTTGCTTTTTTGGTTAGCGATAGAGTCTACAAGAGTCTACGAGCAAAGACGAATGCAATTAATTTATTACTTTGGTTTTTTATATATATTTTTATGAACAAAACTATTTATTATATAATATTTATTAAGTAAATTATTTTTACAAAAAATTAAATTAATTAGACATTAATAGTTGTGAGTAGATCACATGTGTTAAAAAAAATAGTAAATATAATCTTATAAAAAATAGTATTAAACTATAAAATCAGATCATATAGCTCGAGATATCGTGGCCCTTATTGTGGTTGTGGTGGTAGGTGGTTAGGTGGTTAGGTTTGGGTTTGGTCTTGTTGGGCCGGAAGGCATCAAGAGTCCAATTACTTTAAAAAATAAGTCGGCCTAGTTTTAAAAATTATACGGGCTTGGTGTCCACAAGATCCGCTTATAAGGAATCTCATTACAATTCCGTTGGAATGGCATAATAATCAAGTTAGATTTACTTATTTCCAAATCTTTTACTTCAAAATCCAAATATTTGCTTTATAAATCGTTGTTCGTAGTTAATCAATAGAATTGTAAATGCTTTTTGGAAGTTTGTATTGGAGAATTTTAATAAAAATAAAATATTAAAAATATTATTATTATTTAATTAGAATTTTATTACAAATAATTATTTATATCCTATATAAATTTAAATAGGTAGCTTTTAGTATCCTATTCATTGTGTTAATTATTATTGTTATTAATTTTTTGTTACAAAATTAAATATGTTTAATTATGTTAATTGTATCCTAATATCTTTTTATCCTATAAATAGCCAAACGTTATAAGGTTTTTATGCGTGAGAAAAAAGATAAAATATGAGAAGAAATAAAAAAAGGGTTTTATGATACTATTTGAGTATTTTATAGGATTAATTGAGTTTTAATTCAATTTTAGAAGTATGTAAGAATTTTTGTCTCGCATGTTTTTTTGTATTACGTTTAGTTATTTTATTTAAATTTTATGATTTTTTAGTCCAATATACCCTTTACCAACCGATGCCTCATTTTTATTTTAAATGCCTTGATTATATGATGCATTATCTTATATAGAAACTTGTGATGTATTTTGCATATAATTTTTCTGATTCTAAGATGCACATTAATCACAGAATCATCTTGATTTATCACTTTGTTTATGAAAAATATTATATTCCCTTTGATTTTAGGTATCAGTTTAACAAATGCTAATTATTTTGTAATTTAATTATGCAGACACATTTTCCTATTTAAAGAATATTTTTGGACGCAGGCATCAAAATTCGTCAAAACTCATTAAAATTCAAAAGTAGCGAACGATTTCGTTGAAAACTGAAAATTAACCAATTTTCTTGAGTTAGAATAGATTTCAACTCATTTTTCAATTTGTTCATTACCATTTTGTTGTGTTCAAAGTATTATTCACGTTTACAATTCGAAAGATTTTTAGATTTTTACTAGTATGTATATGTTGTTGTTAGATTGAATTATTTTTATTATGATTTTTTTGTTTTAAAAATGTAAAATTGTCCATTTGTGGATATGAAATTAATTATTTTTTTCAATGCTTTTTTTTTTAATTTGTGGATATGAAATTAATTTTTCTCGAATGATTCAGTCTCTATGTTTTGAAGGTAGTTCATATTTATTCTTTTTTGGAACGTTTTATGTTTTTGTGGCTTCATGTATTCAATGTAATTTATATTGATTTTATTTTTAAATTTTAAATTTTTTGTTTTTTTTCCTTGCATAATTACATGATAAAATATCATGGTGGTTTTGGTGAAGCATATATGAGATATTTTTGAGAACCAATTTTGTCACATTTATAAGTTGAAACAGCAATAAATTTTTCTGAATACAAAATAAACTAATACATTTATTAGTTAGAAAAAATGTGAAATTTTCTGAATCTAAATACATTTGATACATTTATCAGAGTACCTGATAAGTTTATATTTAATATGTTTAGTAGTTGATATGATACTTTTAGTAATCTTACAAATTTTATAATTTGAACTCGAAAGATAAATATATTAGTTGTAACAACAGTGTAAATTACAGATTCAGACAATAAATGATATATTTATTAGTTGCTTTAACTGTGCAATTTTCAGAATGCATATTCAACCGATACAGTTATTAATTCACATAACAGTGCACTTTCCTAAGTTTGTATTCTACTGATACATTTATCAGTTATTCTAATAGTGTAATTTTCAGAATACATATTCAACTGATACATTTATCAGTTCAAATAACAGTGTACGTCCATGTCTGTATTCTACCGATACATTAATCAGTTATACCAAAAGTGATACGTTGGAACAACAGTGCAATTTTCAGAATACATCTCATGATTTAATATTATATTTTTGTGACGTCGATGATGAAGATGGCAATAGAGTCAGGGTTGTAGTGATTATGGCGTAAAATTTTGGAGAGAGATTTTTGGAGAGATTTATGAGACATAATTTTTTATTCCTATTTAGAAAGGAATTTGGTTATTTTTTTTTTCTAAATATATGATTTAAGGGTATTTTAAGAAATTAAAATTGAGACGAGATTACTTATAATAAAAAGATTGAATGGGACTAAAACTAATTTTACTATCAAAAAGCAGACCTAACCATAAATTTTTCTATTTTATATTGTGGGCAATTTCGGTTCATGACTCCTTCATATTCTCTTGATAGATGTGAACACTGAACGATGAACATTTGTGAGTACTTGGATTGTACCTTGAAGCTGGTATACTCTGTTTGAATCTTGAGGTGGGGAGAAATATCAACTTTAAAACAGTTCTAACACGCCTCACATTTTCACGTACAATGTCTTTGCATACTTTATATTATTTCTGTATTATATTATTTTATTTTCTTAAATTTAATATTATATTAATTTTTTAAAATAGAGTTTTTAAAAATTTGTCCTAACAGTTTGAATATTAAAAATCACATTAGAATTTAGGGCCACATATGAGCCAAAACGAGTCGAATAGTAGAGTTTTTAAGTTTAGTGTGGTGAAACCAAAGATTTGCTCGAGAGGTTGGCTTGAGGCTTTTTGAGGCTTAAGACAGATTTTTAGTGACGCTTAATTTTCTATAGATAAATAATTAATTAATATTATTTCAAAAAAAAATTACAATAAGGATCAAAACACACCTTAGCCAACAAACAAAAAAGACTTTCACAGATCAAGAGGTTAGAAAAAATAAAAAAATACAAAAGCTAACATGACTTAAAATAGTCAACAAAATACCAGAGCAATAGGTATTAACAACTTAAACTCTATTTAGAATTACCAAAGTTTTTTTTTTTTAAGTAATAGAGAAATTTTTAATCTTTTTATCAAATTTCCCCTTATTCTCATCCTTAAAAGATGAGTTTAATTTATTATTTTTTTTAATTTTAATTTATTAACCTGCGCACAGTCATGTTCGAGTTCACAAAAATAAACTTACCTGTGAATTTCTCATATTTCTTGGCATTCCTCCATCTCCAAGATCTCCATCTCCATGTGTTTATAAGGAGCAGAACCAGAGATGATTTTTTCCAACCCTTATCTGCAACAAATCCCGGCCATGGCCGTCGCTGTCAGACCAAGGCATCCAAAGACCGTCACGTGAAGGTGAACGGACGAGACCGCCGCGTCCGAATACCGGTTGCCTCCGCGGAACGCGTCTTCCGGCTCACCCACCTGCTCGGCTACCGCTCGAGCGGTCAGACCATCGAGTAGCTCCTCCGGGAGGCCGAACCCGCCGTCAACCAAATCCTCTCCAACGCCGCCGCCGATGACCCAAACCCTCCACCTGTTGCGGCCAGTCCACAATTGGCTTCTGCGGCGTCTCCGACGCCTTACGCAGCAGAAGCTGCTCCGGCTTCGCCTGAAAACCGGGCTTCCGTAGCCGGAGAAGGTGCAGTTCCGAGCTCTGAACAGGAGTCTATTTCATTTGACTATGATCTGGCTGCAAAGTTCATGCCATTCCCTCTGTTCTTCTAGGGGTTCTTTACAGACTAGATCATTAGTTTTGTAAGGATCATGATTTTGGGAGTTGGGCAGATGGAATTAATTAATCAAATGAAGAACAGCTCCAACTGAAATCGCCATGTCCGAATGAATGTATCAGATGATTCCGATTATTTATTGCTTTATCAGTTCTGTTTTGTTAATTCCTTCGCCGGTTGGCCCTTCTGTGTTGGGGTTTTTAGGGTTTTCAAGTTTGAAGTTCATTCCTTTTCATGCAAATAGTTATGCGTCCCTTTCTCTCGGTCTTTAGTAACTATTTTATATTAGTATATTGTGATAATATTTACGCGGCATTTTTATTTAATTATATAATTAAATTATTTTATATATTTTTGTTGGGTAAGTAAAAATAAAAATATTCATTTAATATGTATTATATTTTTTTTTATCTAGAGTATCACATTGATAATGTTATATATACTCTTAGAATACTTAGCCCTATTTGAGATAATTGCTTACTTGTTTATTTAATTTTATTTATTTTTATTTTTAGTGAATTTTTTTATTTTTAGTCAAATTATTATAATTTTTGACTTTTTTTTATTGAGACGAGTCGAAAATTAATTTTTTTTATCACAATATAAAAAAATTTTGAGAAGACAAAATAAGCAAATAAGCCAAGTTTTATATTATTTATTTTTATTTTTAATGAATTTTTTTTATATTTTAATTAAGTTTTTCTTTTTTTACTTTTTGAATTCATCTCATGATTCAAAAAAATTAAAAAAAAATAGTCAAAAGATAAAAAAAATTTTAAAAAAAAAAAAAAATTCTCAACATTTAAGCCAAACAGGGCCTCAATAATTATCCCTGTGTCTTTCTCTCCTCCCGGAGGGTAAGGGTTTTCCTCTGTAACTCTTATTTCTTTTCTCCTTCACTAATAAAAAATGCTAATTACTTATAAGATTGTTCATAGAATTACTCATAATTTAAATGAATTATATAACTGTATATTTTGGGTGTAGAGCATACCGAATTTTTGTGTTCAAATTTATTTGTCCTCCCATTCCAATGTAATAGCTTACCGACATTTTGAATATAATTTAATTATAAAATTAATTTTTAAATAAAAATTAATTTTAAAAATTATTAAGGATGATAACGTAGTAAAAGAAATTAAATAATTTCATGAAAGCTCTTAACATCACTAATGACTTTTATTATACTCATTTAGGGTGGTCTGATAATTTCATAAGCCTTATGCGAGACATTAAATGGAGGCTTTTTATATTTAATTTTTTTAGATTCGTAATTATTGATTATATTTTCATGACCAAGCTTTTTAACTAGTAGTTTTAATTGATAACATTTCTAATCAACTTAGGCTCCATTTGTTTGGATGACAAATATATTTTTTAAAAAATTCTACATTTTTTGGTGTTAGAAAAATAAAAATTAAAAGTTAACGAAAAATATTTTCTAACTCAATGGGAATTATGTTGATTTTGGTGAAAAAAATCTTTACTTTTTATGGTTGAAAATATTTTTCACTCTTGTTATGCCACTGCAGTCACCATTGTCGGGCAATCGAGTTCTGAAGTAAGTTTTATTTTTCTCTTTTATTTGTACAACTTTTAAAATTTTAATGTTGAAAGTAATTCTAAATAAATAATATTACAAAAGGTGTCACATTTTAATTGCACTTTCAAAATTAAAGACAAATTTTAATCTTAAACTATCATCATCTAGTATTTTTAAGTTTTCAAAATTAAATAAAAGACTAAAAATGTCTTCGTATAATTGAAATTGTTGGAACTTGTTTTCAATTGAAAAAACAAATAATTTACTATATATAAAAAATAATTAATTCTAAAAGATTCTTGATTCATCTTTTCTGTTTTTCCTCTAAATGCCAATTTTTCTAGTATGAAAAGTTTGTTTTATATTTTCTTTATTTTGAATATTCTAGTATATGAGGGTTTTTTAAAAAGAAAATTGACTAAATGAAGCCTAATTTACTTGTTTGTAGGCTTAATGAATAATATATATTTAAAAATTTAAAAATTATTATTTATTTTAAAGCTTATATATGATAATATATATTATAAAGAACTTCAAAAATTTAGGGCTTTCATTAATTTTGGTGGCCTTAGGCGATGGTCTAATTTACCTAATAGATGGACCATCCATTTACTCACTCTCAATTTTAGCCAAAAATAATATGGCTTCACTCGTTTTAATGTAAAAAAATTTTATTTATATTTTCTAGTGTTCGGTTAACACGTAAAGAATATTTTCAAAATAAAGTTTTTATTGTTGAATTGAAATAAAAAATATCTGGATTACTTCGTTACTGTTTTGGGATTGGCTTTTTTTGTGACATTTTTTTTTAAAGATTTTTATTTTTTGGTCTATATTTTTTATTTTCTTGATTCATTATGATAAACGAATCTAAAAGTATAGCTATTTTGGCTATAGTTGAAAAAAGTTTGCCAAAGATGGAAAATGAACTCTTAAAAAAGCTTTAAAGTGTTGGAATCTGTGAATTTCATTGGCCATTAAAATTCAGATTTCAATAGCAGATTCAATTACAATTGGATTGGCCATTTCAATTGCAATTGAAATCTGGAAACCAACA
>JAOTRH010298038.1:0-38284 GCA_034768845.1 Heliamphora exappendiculata | reverse complement strand
AGACTTATTATTTTTGTATGTTTATGAGAAATATAGTATTTTTATGTATTATCATAGTTTTCATAGCAATTGATTAAGTAGATGTAGTCTTTTAAGTCAAATTAAGCTATTTTGACAACATAGGATTTTTTGACTTATTTTGTTGTGTATGAACTTCAATAATAATTTGTTTACTTTTGTTGACTTATAACACTACATTATTAGGCATATTACTTGTTCAACAAGTTTGGGATCATCATAATGTTTCTTTTAATACATTTCTCATCATTTAAAGTTAAAAAGAAAAAAAATGTCACTTTTTTGGTACATTCCCCAAGGTGGTCAGCCACTAAGGGGAACTTTTGGCATTTTTGATGTTATTTTTTCTTTTACTACATAATTGTACTTAAATCCTTGATTTAAGGTATTCATATGTCAAAATTTGGATTTTAAAGATTTTTTGGTGTACTAAGGGCAAAACGGTCATTTTACCATATTTGTGAGAATTTTTGATTTTTAATTTATTATTTCATGATATTTACTTCATTTAAAATGTTAGGAGACTCTCCGGGTGCTAGGGTTTTATTGCATGTGTTTTGGACTTTTTTAGAATTTTTGGGCCGAACTTAGAGTTTTCGGTTCGAGTTAGGGTTTTGAATATCTTCCGTGTTCTATGGCCTTGTAGACTATTCATCATTACTACTAGGGCTCGAGCAGGGTCGTTACATGATGACACTACTGGGATCAATAATCTAAAGACCTTCCTACAGAGCCAGTTCCAAACCAAAGATTTGGGGGTTCTTAAGTACTTTCTTGGCATGAAAGTGGCACAGAAAAAATATGGTATCTTTCTCTCCCAACGGAAATATGTGTTTGACTTCCTATTTGTGGCAGGGTTTTAAGGAAGCAGAGGCAGTGAGACTCCTATGGATCAAAGTCAAAAGTTGGGCAAAGACGATGATAGTGAGTTGTTCTCTCATCCAGACAGGTATAGACGGCTAGTAGAAAATTAAATTATCTCACCACCATGACACGTCCAGACATTGCCTTTGCGGTAAGTGTGGTGAGTCAATTCATACAGTCTCTAAGAACAAATCATTGGCATGCGGTACTTTGTATATTGAGATACTTGAAAACTAATCCTGGTAAAAGACTGGTTTTCAAGAATCATGGACATCTCAACCTGGAGGGATATTCGGATGCAGATTGGGCAGGATCTCTTAGTGATAGGCGATCGACCTTAGGATACTCTATATTTCTTAGAGAGAATCTGATTTCTTGGAGAAGCAAGAAACAAGACGTTGTAGCAAGGTCAAGTGCTGAAGCTGAGTATTGAGCCATGAGAATGGCAACTACTGAGGTTATGTGGACACGACAGCTCCTATAAGAGATCGGCATGCCTATGACAGAATTCACAAGGTTGTGGTGTGATAACCAGGCAGCTATGCATATCGCTAATAACCCAGTTTTTTACGAGAGGACAAAGCATATTGAAGTTGACTTCCATTTTGTCCATAAAAAGTGTCAGAAGGGTATTATATCATTGGGTCATGTGAAGACAACAGAACAACTCGTAGATATCTTTACCAAGTCATTAGTGAGACCACGAGTTCATTATATTTGTAACAAGTTAGGCATGAATGACATCTATGCTCCAACTTGAGGGGGAGTGTTAGTGGTATAGTATTATTAGATGTATGTATATAATATATGTAGTGAGGCCCATTAGAGTTTTGTAGTCCACACCTTTGTAATTATTATATATTGTGGACCTATCTAATTAAGAGGTTTAGCCTTATGATAATCTCTTATTTTTTTGTTACATTATACCTCTATTCCTTAGGCAAAATCTCAATTTTCAGGATTTGAAGATCCAGCAGCCTCTTGGACTTCAATTTGTTGAGGAGTTAAAACTTCCTCTTGATTCGGTTCTTCCTTTTCTTTGATGAAGATATCTTCACTACCTTTTTTTATGTCAACTAAGTTATCTTCACAAAAATTCTTTAAAGAACCAAGGTTAGTTTCATAAAAAACATGTATAGATTCTTTAACAACTAGAGTCCTTTTGTTGAAAACTCTATAAACTTTGTTAGATAAAGAATATCCTAAGAAAATACTTTCATCAGATTTTGCGTCAAACTTGCCTAAAAATTCTTTGTTGTTGTTCAAAACAAAATATTTGCACTCAAAGGCGCGAAAATAGTTGATGTTAGCATTTCTTCCGTTCCATAGCTCATATGGAATTTTCTTGAGAGAAGCACGTATCATAACTCTGTTTGTGACAAAACATGCAGTATTGACAGTCTCGGCCCAAAAGTATCGTAGTGGGTTGTTTTCACAGAGCATGGTTCTAGTCATTTCTTCCAATGTCCTATTCTTTCTCTCAATAACTCTATTTTGTTGAGGGGTTCTAGGAGTATAGACACCTCAATTTGACCCCGCCTAATCTTAGGTTGATCTAGGTGAATCCGATGATGAAAATAATTGGAATGGTGCTTCAGTACGATCATTGAGAAATGATCCAAGCTTAGTACTTTGAACTCAATGATCAAAACTTTCAAACAAGTGAAATCATCATTGAACTGCCACGTTGGAACCTTGGGGTCACTATGTTCATTGTTGTGGCGACCGCCATATCCATACTGGTGACCGCTAACTCTAAATGGCCTGACGTGTCCCAAAACGTGTAAGCATTTCATTGGTTGAAGAAATCTATAAATACCGTACCCCCTGGTACGTTTTCAAGACAAAATTTTAAAGAGAAAGACTTTGCCGAAGCCCTACCGAAACACCGAGAATTTGATCACTGATACCGAAACTCTAACTTGGATTGGATTATCGCTTGAGGATTGGACTGCCAATCATCATTCCGCGACTCGAGGATTCATTAGCGATTTAGGTATTCTGTTTGGATTCCCAATCTTTCTATCTCTATTTCCTCTCTCTTGGAGTGACCGAATTAACTTTAATTTCAATTCTCATATTTATCTATAGTTAGTTTAATTCACCATTTCATTTATGGCGTTGTAAGTTTGAGTTTAGTGTCATGTGCATAATTTGAATATTTTTTATTATTTTCTTAGTCATAATATTGTTCACATTTCGCACTTGCACTTTGATCACTTTAAAATGTTTATCAAATAGTGTTGACCTAATTTGGCAATACGACTAAGGGTTTCGTTATTGTTATAATTAAAATATTTACATTCATATGGTTGTAATTATCAATATTACACCCATATTTTATATCCCTTAGTTAAATAGTTATTATATAATTATTTTGTTAGTTTAATGTTCCTTAATAGTACGCATTTCATATTTTTTTTCTTTTATGCACCAAATCTTTTAATGTTAGTTTAAAGCTTGTTAGTTTAATTTTTTTATGTTTATTATCTAATCTCTTAGTTTAAACTTGTCAGTTTAGTTTAATTTTCTTAGTTCAAGTTTGTTAGTTTAATTTTTTTTTTCGAATAATGTTTTCAAATAGTGTTAATTCTAATTTTCTAGTATTTAGTATTTTTCTTTTCCTTTTAAAAACCTTTTATTTTTTATTTAATTTGATCTTATAAATTTTTCTATAAAATATTTGTTATTAGTTTAATTGTTTTTTTTACTATTAAGTTTTTAATATAGGATTTTCATGCCTCTTTTCTTAGTTTACCTATTTTTTTTCTTTAACAAAGTTAAGCCTGTTAATGTAATTCTTTTTCTATGATATTTAGTAATATGCATTTTTGGTAAAATTCATTTAAAAGTATGTTTAAAATGGTTTAGGTAATATTCTTAGCCATTCATGTCTATTCTTGATTTTAATTACCTTTAGTATGCTTATTTTTAAAATCATTATTACATGTGGGTTTGTTTCATGTATCATTTAGTTAGAAATTACATGCTGTAGAACTTAGGATTTTTTATTTTCTATTTTTTTTGTTTTGATTTGGTACTCTATATACATATGTTATGTATTTTTTGTATTTGATTTTGGATATTTTTTTTCACCTCTATTTTTTATATTTACATGTATTTGAGAAATCTTATTAAGAACCAATGATGATTAGTAGAAGCCAACCTTAACTTTTTTCGATTTGTACTTTAGCCCCCGAACCCTTATTTTCTCCAGTCAATATTTTAAAGATCAGTAGTCATTTTTGTGTTTCTTAATTTTTTTCAAAAACCAAGTAGCGACTTCATTTTTTACAAAAAGGGACTTTCAAAATATGATTTTCAAGGTATTAAAATATTTTCGAAACACCAGTTGAATTCCCTTATTTTTGAACTACCAAAAACTCCGAAAATCCTGGCGCCACAAGGAGTAGAGAAGCTATGGTTAATCCCATTTTCATTACAAATTTTTTTAAAATTTTTGTTTTCAAATTCTCTTCCATGATCACTTCGGATACTTGTGATTTAGAAATCTTTTTCATTTTGAACTCTCCGAGACAATTTTACAAAAGAGGCAAATATTTCATCCTTATGAGCTAAGAATGACACCCAAATGTATTTAGAAAAATTATCAATAATAACAAAAGCATATCTTTTGCCTCAAAGGCTTAAAATTCTTGTTGAACCAAATAATTCAATGTGCAATAGTTGTAAGGATTTAAAAGTTAAAATCTCATTTTTAAAATGAAAAGAACTTCTAACTTGTTTGCCTTGTTGACATGCATCACACACTTTGTCTTTTTCAAATTTAATTTGGGGTAATCTAATTACCAATTTTTTTTAAAAGTTTAAAAATCAAATTCATATGTGCATGGCCAAGCCTTCTATGCCACAACCAACTATTATCACTCGAGGCGGCTAAGCACTTAGTGTCATTTTTAAAAAAATCATTTAGAATAAATGTATAAATATTTTTATGCCTATGACCTTCAAAATAACTTTGTTATTGGTTGAATTTTTAAGAAGACACTTAGCATGATCAAAGACAACTTTGTGGCTTTTGTCACAAAGTTGACTTATGCTAAGAAGGTTATGTTTCAAACCATTAACAAGCAAAACATTCTCAATAAAAGGAAAAAGAATTTTGTCGATACAACCGATTCCAATGATTTTTCCTTTGTTATTGTCATCGAATGTTACAAATCCACCATCCTTTGGTTTGACGAATGCAAATATAGATTGATCGCATGTCATGTGTCTTGAGCAAGCGCTCTCAAGGTACCATATCCCTTTCTTGAATGAGGACTTGAAACATACCTGCTGTAAAAATTAATTTTTGATTTTTGGTACCCAAATTTTTTTGTGTTCTTTGGAGTTAGTTCTTTAAGGATGTATTCCCTTAGGAATCTAAACCTTCTTGACATATAGATTGGAACTTTTGTTTGACAAACATATTGCTTAATAACTTTTGTTTTTCTTTGGTCTATACCCAATCCCGACTTTGTTAAAAATATATTTTTGCGTGCCGAAAAGTTTGTTTAAATTGTTTTTTTTTTAGTGAACTTGTAAACGATTTTTGTAAGATCTTTAACCTTTTCAATCAAAACTTTGTTTTCATCCTTCAAAATAGAAACTTGTTTTGATAAAGCAAGTTTTTCACTTTTCAAAATTTCAATTTCACTTAAGGAGGAAAGAACCAACTTCTTTAAAATAGAGTTCTTAGCACTCATTTTTCTCAATTCATCATGTAAATCTTCAAATGCATTTTGTAACTCATCTAAAGAGAAAGAGTTATGGGTTACCTAATCATCTTCCTTAGCCATGAGATATAGATTTGTAATCTCATTTTTTTCTTTTTCGTTCTTGGAGCTGCTGTTATCGCTTTCGTCATATGCAGGTATCATAGCCTTCTTGAAGCCCTTTTTGAACTACTTTTTGAGTTGAGGACATTCAGCCTTGACGTGTCCAAGCTTTTTGCATTCATAGCAGATTATTTCATCTTTCTTGTGATCGATTTTGAATTTTCTAGAATTATCCTTGAATTTGGTAGGCTCGCCTTTGTATCCTTTCTTTTTTATTAATCTTCTTCTTCCTTGTTTCTTATTTCTAAGAAACCATTTGAATTTCTTCGTGATGAAGGCCATATCTTCATTCTCATCACTTGAGGAATTTTTGTTGAATTCTTCATCATGAGTTGAGGATTTGAAGGCAACGTCCTTCTTTTTTTTATTATCATCCTCGTCATCCATCTTTACATTCATTTTATGGGTTATGAGAGATTCAAAAAGTTCCTCCAAGCTAAGAGTGCTGAGGTCTTTAGCTTCTTGGATAGCTGTGACCTTAGCTTCCCAGCTCTTAAGCATACACCTAAGGATTTTTCTCACCACTTTTGCATTGGAATAAATCTTAAGAGATTTTAGTCCATTAATAATATCAGTAAAGCTTGTAAACATGTCAGAAATAGTTTCATTATACTTTATTTTGAATAATTCATAATTATGTACCGCATGCTTATTTTAGACTCTTTTACTTGATTAATACCCTCATGGGTAACCTCGAGTCTGTCCAAAATTTCTTTGGCGGTGTCACAAGTAGAGATCCTATCGAACTCATTTGGGTCAAGTAAGCAATATAGGAGATTCATAGTTTTAACATTTTTTTGAATCTCTCTAATGTCATTTTCTGTCCATTCAGCTTTTGGTTTAGGAACAATTGTTCCTTTAACGGTTTTAGTGGGTCTTTTGGGTTCATTAATGATAACCCGTCAAAGGTCGTAGTCTACAGCTTAAATGTAGATTCTCATTCTACCCTTTTAATAATTGAAATTTGTTCTATTGAATAAGGGAGGTCAATTGGTTAACTGACTTTCGGATTGGATAGATCCGATGCTAGTGGTTGTCATATGAACTTTTAGACTGTTAAGTCAAAAATAAGAGCCCAAGCTCTGATACCAATTGTTAGTTCTAAGCAACCCAAGAGGGAGGTGAATTAGTTCTTAAAAAAATCAATAACAATTTTTAAAACTTTTTCAAAAACCTTTTAATATAGTAAACAAATATAGCAAGATAATCAATGATTAAAGTAATGCATTTATTAAAGACGTTAAGGATAGAGAGAATGAATCAGATATCAAGGATTTATAGTAGTTCAGCTTCTTCCAAGTTTACGTCCACTCCTCAAGTCTCCAATTGAGAATTTTTACTATGTAGAATGCTTCACGGGCACATCCCAAGCTTTACAACCTCAAGACTTCGCTTGAGAATATCCACAAGAATACGAATATTTATGGGCATATTCAAAGGCCTTACAACAGCAACAAGATGATCCTATGAAACCCAATTTTTGATTTTTCTTTTAATCACTCTTGAGCTTTTCTTTGATGAGATTTACCCACTCACTCAAAGGACAAAGGGTGACTCACCCTTGAATACAATAAATGAAGTGTAGCAATGGAAATCACTCACTCTCTTTATAGAAATTGATTAGCAATAAATGAAGAGGTAAATAGAGATGGAGTACAAGAGCTGGAGTTATAGCAATAAATAAAAGCTTGAAAATTTTGAGATTGAATCAAGTAATAGAATAGTTATTATAAGGCTTCAGAGATTTTAAATGCTGAGAAGTAACTCCTTATATAAGCTCTTGAGCATTCATGACCGTTGGAGGTAGGTGAGGGCATTAAATGCTAAAAATTTAACCGTTGAAGTCTACTACGATTTTAAATTTCTATCACAAGTGTCGATATAATTTCTTTCGGGCCAACACATATAGTCTAGGGCAAGGATCTTCAAGTGATTAGGTCGACTCAAATTTTTTGAGGTGTCGACACAATTTCTATAATATTCCTCACGAACATAACGGTGTCAACACATTTGATTATTGTGTCAGCTCAAAGGTTCTTTAGCATTCGGGAGAGTACAATTAGTGTAGACACAAATCTTCTTGGTGTCGATACTAAAATTCTACAGGAACCCTCGGGAGATTTGTGTCGACTCATTTGAACATTGGTGTCGACCCTAAAATTCTTCAGGCTGACTCAGGATATTTGTGTCGACTCTTTTTTAATTTGTGTCGACACACAAAATTCTGCAGGTAGTCTCGGTACTTTTATGTCGACTCATTTAGTATTTGTGTCGACTCAAAGTTTCAGATAACAAAAGTAAGAAACCACTTTTGTGTCGACACAAATTCAGTTTATGTCGACTCATTTTGAGTGTAGAGAGTTTCGGCTCTTTTGTGTTGATACAAAATTCATTTGTGTCGACACTAATTTTTAATACCTGGGACATCTTCAACACACTGTTAGGGTGTCAAACTATTTTTTCAAAGGTGTTGAAACACTTGATAACTTTAAGTATACTTTGCCTTAACGTTTTAACTTAATTATCAATTGGGTTCAACATAAAATATTCTTAAGAATACTTAGGTATTTTAATCCTTTTGAGAGATAAGCCATTTCATTTGACTAAAGATGTTAACTCATTTGTTCAATATGTGTCAACACTTCTTTTTATAAAATATAAACATTATCCTTTTAAAATAATTTATTATTAGATAATGAATTATGAAAATCATCAAAATCAATATAAAAAGCCCATGGGCTAACAAAAATAAACGAAGACTCTGATTATTCTACTTTGCTTGATTTATTTTGTACGCTTTCTGATGATTTTGAATTCGAAAGGGGATGTTCCCGAAGAATTAAAAGCTTTAATAAAAAGAGAAGAATAAATGCGTGCCCAACCAATAATTGAAAAAAATTTGTCAATAAATCTGGGTAATGAAATTAACCCACAAATTGTCTAAATTTGTTCTTTTTTATTTTTAGTTGAGCGTGAATAATTAATAACTTTATTAAAAGAATTCAAAGACATTTTTGCATGGTCATATACGAGGATATGCTCAATATTGATCCCGAAATTACCCAACATCATATTCCTTTGTATCTTGATGCCAAATTGGTCAAGCAAAAGTTGAGAAGAATACGGCTAGAATGAGCTCTGAAAATCAAGAAAGAAATCAGCAAGAAGATCAACTCTAGTTTTCTCATGGTAACTGAGTATCCGAAGTGGGAGGCCAACATTGTGCCGATCTTAAAGAAGGATGAACACATAAGTGTCTGTGCGGATTTTTGAAATCTCAACGAGGCTAGTCCGAAGAACAACTTTTCGCTGCCGCACATTGACGTCTTGGTAGATAAAATAGTGGGCTACACACTTTTATCATTTATGGATGGCTTCTCCGGGTACAATCAAATCTTAATAGACCCTTAAGACAGAAAAAAGATGACATTCATTACACCGTGGGGAATCTATTGTTACCACGTGACGCCATTTGATCTAAAGAATGCAAGGACAACCTATCAAAGGGTTACAACTACCTTGTTGCATGACATGATATATATAAGAAAGTCGTAGTGTATGTAAACGATATGATTGTGAAGTCTAAAGATCGAGACAACCATATCATAGCGCTGCAAAAATTCTTCGAAAGGATCAAGAAGTATAAGATGTGGCTCAACCCACAGAAGAATGGCAGAAGAATTGATGGAAGAGTTTCACTTATTCGATGAAAGAAAATTACAAATCCTACTTCACATACAAGGATATCAAAGGAGGATAGTTCATGCGTTCAACAAAAAAGTTAAGACCCAGGATCTAAGAGAAAGTGACTTAGTTCTTAAAGAAATCAGGGCTCTCATATTTGATCCAAGCGAAAAGTTCAAGCCAAATTAGGTCAGGCCTTATCTGATCAAGACTATTATGACTAGTGGTGCTGTAATCATCATGAATCTGGATGGCAATAGGTTCTTCACTCCAATCAACTTGGAACAGCTCAAAAATTACTACCCTTGAGAGAAAAATAAAATAAGATAAATGCTTGTTGGGTTAAAAACCAACAAGGTGGCCCAGGCAAAAGTTAGGACATTATAAAAGGAGAGTGTTAATAGCTGAGAGTAAATCGAACTCGAACTACGTTACGGCCTAATTTCACTTTTTAGGATACATAGGTAGCCTCTTTCAAAGAAGTCTGGCCACCTTTTTTGTTTTAGCCATCTTTAAATTTGAGTAATGAGAAATGCAAATTTATTGTTGAGTTCTGATAATAAAGGCATTTAATTGCAAGAATCAAAAAACTTTAAATAATTGAGAATTTTTTTCAGATAAACGTGAAATTTTCAATATTTCAGCTGCAATCACAAGGTTTTAGAAATAAAGGGTGGACACGCAAGTCTCAAACTCTAAATAAAGAAGAAAGCTACAAAATCTTATAAGCAAAATGAATCCTTCACATCTTCATTCTTTTTACTACTTGTTCTTCTCCCTTTTCTTTGTTTTTGCTCTCTTTTTCCTGAACTAGCTACGCCTTGTGCTCCTCAGGGGCTCATTGTGGGATAGCTCCTGCATCTCCATTAGTGAATGAGATGGCCAAGCCTCTTGATACCGTGCCATAAATAGGGCCTAAAGGGAAGATGAATACATACGATCCTGTATGCCGTGAAATATGATTTAACCTTGACCAAATTTCTTCATGATCCGGTGTGGATAGTACAAGGTGGACATCCGCAGACCAATCAGCAAGACATTTGGATGGTCTATAGTGGTCAAAGTCATAAAAGAGATCTGCCACCAGGAGCACTGCCAAGTGATGTATCTTCCAGTCAGCAAAGAAATATATTGTCTCTAAGCCACCTCAGTAGTGCATATCGGGTGAAAAGGACGATAGACAAAGGCAGTCGCGTTACGCCCATCCAAAGCCAATTGACTAATCTAAAGAGAGAAAAAAAGTAAGAATCAAGAGAAATTAGCAAAAGGAGAGATATGAAAAAATAAAGAGAGATAGTTGGAAAATGAGAGAAGAGCGGTAAAATCCGAGAAAAATTAGTAAAAGGAGAGAAGAGCGGTAAAAATTGAGAAAAATCGACAAAATGAGAGAAGAGGAAAAAAATGAGAGATTTGAGTTTTACTTGGAGAAGTAGAGGACTACCGACAAAGGACGTGGTTACACCCCGATGGATAACATTTAAACTAATCAAGGTCTCAGCAAAAAGTAGGGGCACGAAGTCCTTCCTTGCCCTTATTTACTCGGCAATGTCTACCAGGACAGTATTAACCCGACCATCATAGGAAACAAGAAGGTACCAGGCAAGAAGATAGATGCACCGAACATAACAGGGCCGTAATTAGAAGCTGAATTCACTAAGGGAACCCGTAAGTTAGAATATGTGTCCAGTGAATCCCCATGGATGAAGAAAGAAATCTCCTGGCCAGTCAGACCACAAAGATTCATGCTCTACTTCTTCATAGAGACGAACATGAAAGATATTGCCACAAACTCCTCTGGGATGAGATCAAGAATGTCGATGAACTCTTCTACAGTGGGGGATAACTCTTCAAGGCCAAAGCGAAAAATATGAGCCCGTAGATCCTAAAAGTTGTGTGGAAGCCCTCAGCAATGGCTCGTTGATCCAAGCCCTAGTGCACTAGGCACCCTCTTCCAAATTCTAGTCATATGCGAAGCGTTGTTTAGGTTCTAAGTTCAGAAGGTGTCTTAGGTTTTTCTTTAAACCCTAGTCCATAAGGTGTCTAGGTCCTAAGTCCAAAAGGTGTCTTAGATTTTCTCCAAACCCTAGTCTATAAGGCGTCTAGGTCCTAAGTCCAGAAGGTGTCTTTGGATTTCTTCAAAGCCAAGTCCGTAAGGCGTCTAGGTCATATGTCCAGAAGGTGTCTTAGGTTTTTCTCTAAACACTAGTCCATAAGGCGTTTAGGTCCTAGGTCCAGAAGGTGTCTTAGGTTTTTCTCCAAACCCTAGTCCATAAGGTGTCTAGGTCCTAAGTCCAAAAGGTGTCTTAGGTTTTCTCCAAACCCTCATCCATAAGGCATTTAGATTCTAAGTCCAGAAGGTGTCTTAGGTTTTCTTCAAACCCTAGTCCATAAGGCGTCTAGGTCATAAGTCCAAAAGGTGTCTTAGGTTTTTCTCTAAACCCTAGTCCAGAAGGCGTCTAGGCTCTAAGTCCAGAAGGCGTCTAGACCCTAAGTCCAAAAGGCGTCTTAGGTTTCTCAAGCCCTAGTGAGCTAGGCACCCTAAGCCCTGGTCTGCCAAGCAAATCTTTCAAACCCTAGGATCATGTGTCTGTGTGTAAACACTCCAATTTGACCCCGCCTAATCTTAGGTGAATTCGATGATGAAAACAGTTACAATGGTGCTTCAGTTCGATCATCGGGAAGTGATCCAAGCTCGGTATTTGAATCCAGAACCTTCAAACCAATAAAATTATGTTGAAACACCAATAACTTGTTATACAAGTCATTCCCAATGTGGCGACCAACATATTCATTGTGGCGATTGTCAATAAAATCTCTCAGAAATCCTAGCCAAAAGTGGTGATCGCCACCTCTAACATGGTGACCACCAACTCACATTGTGGCAACCGCCAATAGAACCCTGTGAACCTTTTTTAGACATAGCGACCGCCTCCTCCAACCTGGCGACCGCCGACTTTAAATGGCCTGACATGTCCCAAAACGTGGCAGTATGTCATTGGTTAAAGAATTCTATAAATATCGTACCTCTTGGTACATTTTTAGGACATAATTTTAGAGAGAGGTTTAGTAAGAGAAGGTCTGCCGAGTTGTCGAGTAATTTCGAGTCCCGACGCCGAAGCCCTGTCGAGATACCGAGATCCAAACCTCCGGCACCAACATTGAAACCCTAGCTTGGAATTACCATCCGAGGATTGGACCATTGAAGCACATTCTCCAACTTGAGGATTCTTTAGCAATCCAGGTATTCCGTTTGGATCATCGATCTTTCTAATTCCACTCCCTCACTTTTAGAGTGATCGGGTTAAGTTCAATTTTATTTTGCATATTCCTTTACATAGTTAATCTTAATTATCATTTACAATGTCTCATGTAATTTAGTTACTTTAATTAATTTCTTAGTTTACACTTTCACACTAAGTACATTGTTATTTTTTATTAATTCATCAATTTAGTGCTAACATATTTTGGCAATTACAACTTATTAATGTTGTTAATTGTTATGATAATGCACTTACATTAACATGGATGTAGTTTTCAATACTACATTCACATTTGAGTTAAATAGTTGTATTTGATTTCTTTTTCTAGTATTAGTCTAATTTCCTTCATTAGCTTTTATTTTCATTTTTCTTTTCCTCTCTTATAATATTAATTTAATGTCCTTTTATTTTCTTAGTATTAGTTAAATGTTCTACTATTTTCTTTTCTTTTAAGCATTAGTTTAAAGTTCTTTTAATAGTTTCTTTTTTTCTTTCTCTTTCTTTCTTTCTCTTTACTAGTATTTTTTTTCTTTTCCACTTAATAATAATGTTCAACTTTATTTTATTTTCTTTCCTTTTAACATTAGTGTAATGTTCTTTTCTGGCACTTTATTTTATTTCTTATAAGCTTTTGTAATGTAGTATTTCATTTTATTAGCTTTACTTTTCTTACGAAGTTTTATTTTCTTTATTCTTCTTTATAGTATTTCTTTTATTCTTGATAAACTCAAAAATTACAAAAAGACTTTTAAGTTAATTTTCACTTTTAAAGAGAAGTATAGTTTTCTCTGTTAATATTAGTTAAAACTTTTTTGTTCATTTCATTTTCTTTTCTCTTTTCTTTTATCTTTTCTCTTTTCTTTTCTTTTGTTTTAAAATATAAGATAATTAGATCTTTGGTTGAATAATTTAATTTAGTCTTCTTCTAAATTTTTTTGGTTAAATCTTCTTTGTAAATATCCTTTTATCTTCTTTTTTTTAGTTAACTCTTTAAATCTTCTCTTGTATATATAAGAAATTACATAGAATTCTTGTCATTTATTAAACTTTAGAATATAAAATTTTGCATACCTTTTTTATTTTGGTTTAATTTTTTCCTTTGCAAAAAGCAATCATGTTAATGCTAGTTTAGTTTACTTTGATAATATGCATACTTTAGTTCATTTCTTTGAAGCCATGATTAGAATAGATTAGCTTATTTTGTAGCAATTTATGTTTTAGGTAATTTTAGCATTTTTTAGAATATTTTTGTTCTTTCATGTAAATTATGATAGTAAGTTTATTTTTGTGAAAATTACATGTGGGAATGCACTATATATCTTTTAGTTAAAAATTGCATACCGTAAGATTTAGGATTTTTCTTTTGGTACTTATTTTATTTGGCATTCTATATACGTATGTTATGTATTTTTCGTATTTAATTTTAGATGTTCTCTTTTCGTCTTCATTTTTTTTATTTGCATGCATTTAAAAAATCTTATTAAAGAACCAATGATGATTAGTAGAGGTCAACCTTACGGTTAGACGAATGAGGTGCCTAACACCTTCATCGATTTGTACCTTAGCCCCTGAACTATTTTTTCTGGTTAAACGTTTTAAAGATCAGTAATCATTTTTATTTTTTTTTAGTTTTTCTCAAAAACTAAGTGTCAACTTTATTTTTTTTAAAAAAAGAGGTTTTCAAAATTTAGCTTTCAAGATATTAAAATAATTTTCAAACATTTTTGAATTCTTTTATTTTTTATCATATTTCAGAACACCCCAAAATCTCAGAGTCACAGTGTTTTCTGGCGACTCTGTTGGGGACTGGTTTATAAAATCAAATAAGAGAGTTAGACTTAAAAACATCATTGGTTCTTTAATAAGAATTTTTCATCTGCATTTTTGCATGCATGTGCATTGTTCTTCAAACCCCTCCAGTCACGCCCCAAACTCCGGGTCATTTGAAACACCCACAAACAACCATCCCGAGAACAAACTCTCAATATAAAATAGGCATGCATTTTATATAATCACAAAACGCCATACATTACCTGGTTCCAACATCGAAAAAATATGTTACAACATACATATAACAAAAAGAACAAAAAGAACAAAAAGAAAGACTACAGCTCTTTCACCTCTCTAGCACTTCCAGATCAACCTGTGTGACCGGTACCTGAAGAAAATTAAATCTCACACCGTGAGTCAAAGCTCAACAGAAACAAGACAACACATGCATTATAAGCTAAACATGCTGGGAAACACGAGGTGCAGTTTTAGACTCTCTTTCAAGCCTTTAAAATAATTTTCACATGCAAACGGGAAAGCGAGGATACAAACCATCTTTTGACTCACTCACAGGAGCCCTAAAAATAGTTTAAAAATAGTTTTTAGTTCGCGATTCACATTACTCTTAAAAATAATTTAAAAACTGATCTATCCGACCCATAAGGCAGTTCATGCAATCCATGTATCTTCTCGTGCAGAACCTGAGGGACCACAGCCCTGTCAATGCACCTTTTCAACCTCTCGCCGAGGGACCTCGGCCCCAACACACACGTCTTCTTGGCCTCTCGCCGAAGGACCGCCGCCCTAACGAAACCACCTTCTCGGCCTCACGCCGAAGGACCTCAGCCCCAACATATGTACCTTCCCAGTCATTAACTAAAGGACCTTAGCCCTACTGCATACGCCTTTAGGGACATTCACTGAGGGACAACAGCCCCAACACAAGCCTAGTTACCCAGGGTTAACATTTACAGAACCATATGTTCAACCATCATATTCCATACACCTATGCATAACCTAACCTAACCCAAAAGGCCAACCCTAAACCCCTCAAACCACGAGGTCACAAAACATCACATTTTTCTCAAAGGTGTCACGGGCCCAAACACGCCCCGCATCCAACCACGACGCACACAACCGTGCCCCAATAGCCCACATCTAGCCATGCACGTCACCCCTGAGGACTGCATCCAAACCAACACTCGAAGGCACGACACGACCCCTAAAGCCACCACACAACCAACCGAACCTCGAAAAGAATCCAATATTATTTCAGTCAATTAGTCCCACAACTAATCAATTGAATACCATTGAAAACCAATTGGAAACTAAGAAACCAACCAAAACCACCAAAATAAACACTAAACGCCCACACAGGACCCCATTCGACTGCCCCCATATCCAGTCGACTGGAAACATGCTGGAAAGCAAGAAAAACCTTAACAGAAACATTTCAGTCGACTGACCTCCTAGTCTAGTCGACTGAACCCAAAATAGAAACATCCCAGTCGACTGACCTCCCAGGTCCAGTCGACTGAACTCCCACGGGAACCGTTTTTAAACCACGGTTTCAAGCCTCCAAACCTCGAATCGAAGTTTTCAAACTCCCATCTAACACCCTTGGACATCCACACGCCCAAGCCTAACACCAAAACCACGAAAGAGACACCCGACACCGAACACTCGACACCCGATTCCATCCACCGAAATCGCCAAAAGATGGGTTTTAAACCCAAAAATCCAACTTGAAACAAACTCAGATCTACAGCAATCTAACCGTTAAAAACACTCACAATTACACGTAGCACCCTTATAAGACATGAGAGTCTAGGATCCTACCTCAGTGAGTTAAAAACTGATGCCTCAAACCACGTGCAAAACTGAGCCTTGTCGGAATAAAATTCTACCTGGATGAACTCGTAGCCCATCGTGCAAATAGCAGGAATTCACCGTCTGATAGTCAGAAATTGAGCCCCGGACCCTCGAGAACTTAGAGAGAAGACAGAGAGAAAAAGAAAACTTACTAGAAAAATTTTAAAAATATCTTTTGAAAATATCTAACTCAAGATATTTATAGGCCTCTAAAATATCTTTTTTTTAAAAATTTTCAAAATTCGTACCGCAACGTCCCACGGCCCGGGAAACCTATCTCGCATGCATATCTAACCCCGATTATACATCAAAAGCGTATAAAAATATGCTATCACATAAACACGAAACGCGCAACAAAAATTGCCAAAAAAAAAAAATGGGTCAGCGTCTCCCAACTCTACTACCCTAAAAGAAATTTTACCCTCGAAATTCAACTCAAGGTCTAAAAAAACAACCACGTCGATCACAATCGACACAATCATACGAGATGGTTAGCCAAACCAATACTAGGATATAGTCAAACAAGGCCAAGCATCCTAAATAATGGCCAACTATCTCAAAGACACGGGATCTAAAACTTGCCCCAACCTCACATCATCACCAACCACTGTCTCAACACAGCACACCACCCACGGAGTTCATCGCCAACTCCCAAATAGATGTAACAAAGAAACTGGCTCAAGGCCTGTATACTCAGAAAGTACCTATGCTCACTGAAGGCATAGCTGTATCATCTGGCACAACCGGTGCCTTAAAAGAACTAGGAGCTATGAGGGCATACACTCAGGGCAATGCCGCTCTTCCTAGTCCACCATAACTCAGCGCTGTCGGCTGCTGTACCGACTGAACTGAAGTTCCCCTATGCGTCACTCGAGAAGTCTGAACGGCAGGATGTTGCTGTTGATCCTACGCAAACGAACCCTCTGGTGTGTCCACTATACTCGGCGCGCTCTCCCTCTGGGGATAAGTCCTATGGATATGTCCGGACTGGCCACATCCATAAAAAATCTGTAACTCCCTCCCCTATGATTGAATCCATGAACCCTGGGATTGCCTCGGCTGGGGGTAATCCACCATACGATGTCTAGGCTGCCTGCACCGATAGCAAATCAACTCCCTCTGCTCTGGCCTCCTAGATAAAGCCACTGATGGTGCTGGTACTAAAAACTATTGAGGTAATCCATATGGACGAAAGCTAGTACCAAAGGACCTTTGCCTCTTGTTGGAACGCCCACCAGTCTGTGCCTCAGTCCCACCCTGTAATGTCCAGGCCTCCCTGAAAGCTCGAATGTCAGTCATACTGTTCTCCACTCTCGCTGCTGCCTCCACCAGCTCTATGAACACCCAAAGTCCCATCGCACCCACACGCTCTTTGATCACTGGCCTCAGGCCCTGTTAAAACCTCATCAATCGCAGCTCGTCTGTGCTCACTAATTCCGATGCAAATCGGGACAAGCACGTAAACCTGGCCTCATACTGCATGACATCTATGGCCCCTTGGGTAAGAGCGTAGAACTCCTCCCTATACAAATCCCTCTTCGAAGTCGGGAAGCATTTCTCCTGAAAAACTCCTGTAAAGGCTGCCTATGTGACCTCCACTGTGGTCTTGGCATATCTCCCCCATGCGTGAGCATTACCTCTTAGCTGAAAGGCGGCCAAAGAAACCCGTAACTCATCCTTCATGATCTGCAATGTGTCCAGGATTCGACTCACCAACTCTAACCACTCTGTCGCCACAATAGGATCAGGATCTCCAACAAAGGTAGGCGAATCCATACGCATGAACTCCCGCCTCGCTACTATAGCTCTCGCCTCAGGTGCTCCTTCTCTCTCCCTAACGATCTCGCCTCGAACCAACTGCTGGATAGAACCCACCAGCACATGCAACAACTTGGTCATGTCCATCGGTCCTAGGGGAGCATTTGCATTCCCAGCATCAGGGATAGGAATATCCCATTGGCCAACACCTCGGCCACGGCCTCGACCACGGCCTCGCCCTCTCCTCACAACATCACGTCTATATGAAAGAGATAGAACATAAGATGCAACATATAGCATAAACTACATAAGCATGCTAACACATAAGCACATAGGTTCATGCTAAACAACCTCACATACCGAGAAGAACCAAAAAGAATGACACGTCAATCTGGATAACCTACTCAGATTCCCTGCTAGAAATCACGTCAGCTAAACACGTTTCTAACTTGGCTCCCAAGTTTGATAATCAAGACGCCCAAGGGCGAGACTAATCAATCCTACAGTTCTACGTCCATGCTCACATATACACATCATTCATGTATAAACCCGTATGCTATCATGCTCATGTTATCAAAACATCTAAATACATGCAGTCAAGCACACACAATCAACCTCACACGGGATACACCCTCTTCCCACAGCTCTTAGGTACTCAAACCCAGAGCTATGATACCAATCTATCACGCTCCAAACTCCGGGTCACGTGAAACACCCATACACAACGATCCCGAGAACACACTCTTAATATAAAATAGACAAGCATTTTATATAATCGCCAAATGGTTACATTACACGGTTTCAACACCGAAAAAATATGTTACAACATAAATGTAACAGAAAGAAAAAAAAGAAAGACTACCGCTCTTCCATCTCTCCAGCACCTCCAGATCAACCTACGTGACCGGTACCTGAAGAAAATTAAATCCCACACCGTAGCCAAATCTTAGTAGAAACAAGACAACACATGCATTATAAGCTAAACATGCCGGGAAAAATGAGGTGCATTTTTAAACTCTCTTTTAAGCCTTTAAAACAATTTTCGCATGCAAACGGGAAAGCGAGGATACAAACCATCTTTTGACTCACTCACACGAGCCTTGAAAACAGTTTGAAAATGGTTTTTAGACTGCAATTCACACGACTCTTAAAAATAATTTAAAAACTGGTCTATCTATCCCACAATGCAGTTCATGCAATCCATGTATCTTCTAGGGCTGAACTCGAGGGACCACAACCCCATCAATGCACCTTTTTGGCCTCTCATTGAAGCACCGCCGCCCCAACGAAACCACCTTCTCGGCCTCACGCCGAAGGACCTCAGCCCCAACAAATGTACCTACTCAGTCTTTAATTGAAGGACCTCAGCCCTACCACATACGCCTTTACGAACTTTTACCGAGGGACCGCAGCCCCAACGCATGCCTAGTTAACCAGGGTTAATATTCATAGAACTACATGTTCAACTATCACATTCCATACACCTATGCATAACCAAATTAGGATTTAAATGCATAAAATCACGTACTATCACTATGTTTCACAAATCACGTCACATGCCACACACGCGGCTCACACAACACCTGCAACCCTTGCAACATGCACTACATGTATCCATTCTGCATATTCCACATAACCATGCCTATAAAATTTCTGAGTTTTAAAGCATAAACCACCTTACACATAGCGATACCAAAACTATGTAATCCACTTACATAATTCGTACATAAATAAACAGTTATAAATGCAAATAACCAGGTATAACTATACATCACGACGCAATCCGTCAAAACAAACCAACATCCACTCACAGGGATAACTAATAACTCACGGAACCTAGTCTAACCCAAAGGCCAACGTTAAACCCCTCAAACCACGAGGTCACAAAACATCACCTTTTTCTCAAAGGTGCCACGGGCCCAAACACGCCCCACATCCAACCACGACACACCCAACCGTGCCCCAACTGCCCACATCTAGCCATGCACATCACCCATGAGGATTGCATCTAAACCAACACTCGAAGCCACAACACGACCCCTAAAGCCACCACACAACCAACCGAACCTCGAAAAGAATCCAATATTATTTCAGTCAATTAGTCCCATAACAAATCAATTGAATACCATTGAAAATCAATCGAAAACCAAGAACCCAACCAAAACCACCAAAACAAACACCAAACACCCACACAGGACCCCAGTCGACTGTCCCCCACGAGTAGTCAACTGGAAACATGCTGGAAAGCAAGAAAAACTCAAATAGAAACATTTCAGTCGACTTCCAGTCAACTGAACCCCAAACAGAAACATCCTAGTTGACTGACCTCTAGGTTTAGTCGACTGAACTCCCACGGGAACCATTTTTAAACCACGGTTTCAACCCTCTAAACCTCGAATCGAAGCCTCCAAACTCCCATCTAACACCCTCGGACATCCACATGCCTAAGCTTAACACCAAAACCACAAAAGAGACACTCAAAGCCCTATTCCATCCACCAAAATTGCCGAAAGGCAATTTTTAAAACCCAAAAATCCAGTTTGAAATAAACTCATATCTACAGCAATCTAAACATTAAAAACACCCACGATTACACGTAGCACTCTTATAAGATATGAGAGTCTAGGATCCTACCTCGGTGAGTTAAAAACTTGACACCTCAAACCACGTGCAAAATCGAGCCTCGCCATAATAGAATTCTGTCTGAATGAACGCGTATCTCGGGGGCCCGAGGCTCAGTTTCTAATGATCAAACAGCGGATTCCTGCAATTAGCACGGTGGGAGAAGGCAGAGAGAAAAATAAAACTTACTGGAGAAATATTAAAAATATCTTTTGGAAATATGTAACTCCAAATATTTATAGGCTTCCAAAATATTTTTTTTTTAAAAAAAAATTCAAAATTCGTACCGCAACATCCCGTGACCCCGAGAATCTACCCCGCATGCATATCTAACCCCGATCATGCATCAAAAGCATATAAAAATATGCTATCACATAAACACGAAACGCGCGTCGAAAAATACAGAAAAAGAAAACGGGTCAGGGTCTCACACCCCCTACCTGGTCGACCTGATGCCCTGAACGTTCATCCGTTTTGGGAATTATTAGGAAGATGGGCAACCCTTACTGACTGTACACTATCATATGTGGAGTAAAAGTGTTCGGGCATACAGTTTGACCATGTCCTGCACCACTCCAAGCATGGAAGGTATATACCTGGTTCTATTCAGAAGGTACCCTGTTCAATTGACCAAAATCGACCTTTCGCATATAGTAGCTTAGAACCCCTCATTAGGTGCTACTAACCCCTAGTAGGATTATGTGTTTTCTTAATGGAATATTTTGTTTGCAAATTGATCGGATTGTTTGTTTGGGCTTAAGCTAGTTCCTTTTTTGGGTTCTCCGGGTTCAACTCAGGTTTGTCGTTATCCTTTGGTTAGGTGAGCTTTTCGCCTTTAGGTTCTTACCCGAGCTTTATTTTTCACCATGTCTAGTTTTCACGTAATAGTTTTCTTTTCGGGGTCATACCCTTGTTTTGAAGCTTCTAGAATAATTTCTCTCTATCCTTCGAGTTCTTGGTTTCTCCCTCGCTTTCATTTAGACTCGCTTCGTTTGAACCTTTGTTATATCCAAGTGAGCTAGTCTTGCTTTCCTGCCATTATGCTTGCCCGTTTCTCCGTTTAGATGAACCTTTCCTCTAAAATTTAGTTGATCCTCTTCTTAGCCATCATTCTATTTTTTTTTGTTCTGTTGTTATACTGCCAGCATGAGCCCGGCAGGGGTATTGTCTCAGCTTTCGTTACTATCTACTTATGATTTTTTATTTCGGGTATTTAGAATGTTTGCTATTTGTCATCAAAATTTTATCCGGGAAGTATTTGATACTAGTCATTCTACTTTTGGGATCTAGGTTTTCCTGTGGATTTACCCTTGAGCCGAAAAAAGTAGAACCAATACGTGTCTGGGTAAGATCAGGGTCAGGTAGACTTTATAGAGTATCTGAACAGCCAGTTAAGTCGTCAAAAATGGCAGAGAATGAAGTTAACTTGACAGCTCTGATGAGAGCTACTGCTGAGATACAAAGAGAAGTGGAGAAGCAGATCCAAGCTCAAAACCAATGTCAGGCGCAGATCTGGGCAATTCAGGCCTGATGCCCGTTGTGAATGGACAGCCAGAGGATACCAATGAGAACGGCGAACACTTATGGGACGATAACCAGGCACAGGAGGCACCGTAAGTTGTTGTGCCACCTCGGGTTCCCCGCCCGATGATGATAGAAGAAGAGAACACTGCCTAGTCTAGGAAATTCGCGCTAGCGGAAAAGATTGACCGAATGGAAAAGGTGCTGAGAAAAGCCAAAGGTGTAGAAGAATACATGCTGGATGTAGGTGGCTTGGGCTTATTCCTAGATGCAAAACTGCCTAAAAAGTTTAAAATGCCAGAGATTGAGAAGTTCGACGGCACCGGAGACCTCCGGATTCATTTCAGAATGTATGTTGGAACTCTCTCCCCCATGGGGATTGATGATTAGCTTAAGGCCCAATTGTTTTACCGATCACTTTCTGAGGCAGCACAAAGGTGATTCCTCTCTTTGGAGGTGGAAAAAATAAGAACTTGGGAAGACATAGCCACTGCATTCATCAGTCAGTATAGCTACAACGTCCAATTGGACGTCACCACCCGAGAGCTCGAAACAACTCGACAGGAGAATCGGGAATCTTTTGTTGATTTCCTGACTCGTCGAAGGGGTAAAGCTGCCAAGATGACAAACCGACCCATCGAGAAAGAACAAGTAAGATTCGTGGTCAAGAATCTATAGTCCCTGCTGAAGCGTTGCCTCATTACACAGCCACTTTCTACCTTTAAGCAGTTATTCGATGCTGGGGTTCAGATAGAGGACGTCATCCAGTCAGGAGATATCGAAAAAGCCGAACCTAGCCAGAAACCAATGCGAACATTCCCTGCAACTAACCAGAACTAAGCTGCTGCCACCAAACTTGTGTCTCGCCCAAACGAGGTGAATCTTTTGAACCCTTCATCCTCCGCACAACAATCCAACAATACCCAACAGTCAGACAACGGCCAATAGCAGTAAAGGCTAAGGCGGGGCTTCACTCCCCTCAACATTTCATTATCCACCGCCCTGAGTCGACTCATTGAGAAATGACTTATCAAGCCATTGGACCTCATGCCCGTACCTTATCCCCTACCGCCAAGGTTTAGTGCTTCTTAATACTGTACCTTTCACCAAGGTCACAGGCATTTGACTAATAAATGTATGAGGTTGCATCATGAGATCCAGAGTCTCATTGACGAAAAAGCGATCCCTCCATTGTCCGTTGCTCCAAAGCCGAATGTCACAACTAATCCCCTACCAAACCACACTAAGCAGTCGGGGGTAAATTGCATAACTCTGGGGCACTCAGAAGATTCGAACCGGTATATATGTTCAGCATACTTGCCGCGCTCTCATCTTTCTGCAACTGAGGATCAGTTAGCATGCTCATTTATTTTGGTTAGAAATGGCCAAGACAGGATGAAGGAATGGGATGATAATACCTGGGGATGGTATCAAACAGTAATCCAAGCCTACCAGGAAGAAGAGGAGGAACCCAATCAGGAAGACGACTAGCTGCTGGATTATCTGACATAACCTTATGGGTTTGGCCATGTACTTGATGGCATTACTCTTTCCCAACTTTTTAAAGAGGAGATATATGTCGACGAGATGCATTCATATTGGTTGGTAAGGGTCGTGCTGAAGTCAGATGGGACTAAGTGGACCGATTTTTGGGCTGCTCAGGAATAACATGTGGATTACATCGGGGAAGGTATCTGGGAAGAAGTTAACAATACGTGGGCTATTGAGGATGATGAGGTGAGAAGAGGAAGAGCAGTAGTTAGTGGGTTAGATGATTTGTGGGCATTTGAAAGCCTTCAGTGCATAGACGAAGTAAGACAAATTGAAAGAACAATGTCGGGGCTGTGAGACCCTGAGGATGGTGTGGAACACCTAACTAGAAGTGGACGACATTTTAAGCCGACTCAGTTGAAGAAAGGACAGCCAAGCAGGAAAAGAAAAGAGAAAGAACAACAACAAGAAGATGATGCTGTGCTGAAGCAGCTTAAAAAGACACAAGCCAATGTCAGCATTTGAGGCTTATTAATGGCCTCACACAAACATAGATAACCTGTGTTGAAGGTTCTAAACAAGGCCAGTGTTTTGATAAACGCAATCCCGGAGCAACTTGTTGGACTCATTCTGCCAGCTGTAGAACCAGAAGTCATCTCCTTTTCTGATAAGGATCTGCCAGCAGAAGAAAATAATCATAACAAAGCCCTACACATAACCTTTAAATGCATGGAAAATGGGTCCCGATGACTATTATTGATAACGGTTCCGCATTAAATGTTTGTTCGCTTAGAACAGCAGTTTGCTTGGGACTAAAGCTGGAACATTTCACACCTAGTAATCAAGCGGTCCAGGCCTCCGAAAACATGAGGAGATATGTGCTGGGTTTGCTATCATTCGCATTATCAGTTGGGCCTTTGGAAACATCAGTCAAGTTCCACGTACTGGATGTACCGGCTTCTTTCAACCTGTTGCTAGGCAAGCCATGGCTGCATGATCCAAACGTACAGACAGTGCCATCGACCCTTCACCAAAAGCTGAAATTAATAAAGAATGGGGCAGTTCGGACTATCCATGGTGAAGACAGCATCTAACCCCTAAGAGGAGAAGGCTCAACTCTCTTGGAAGTTCACCATGGTGAAGGAGATGTGTCGCTAAGTGGCTTCCAATTTGATGAAGCACAGGTTGTCCAGATGTTATTGAATGAAGAAGAGATGTACATCAACCCAAGAGCAATCACGATGATGAGGCAAATGTCCAATTTTCTCGGGCACGAGGCTAGGGCGTAAGCAACAAGGAATCTTCGAACCTGCCCAGGTATTGTCGGCTTCTCGCCATTTCGGTCTTGGATACAAACCGATGGGAGAAGATTTGGAAGGGCCTAAAAGAGGACGGAAGGCCAATTATTCAGGAACGCTCAATAGGTATTTTGTCAAAGAAGGAGAAGACTTCTCGTACTCCGGCCTCCTAGAGCCATGGATCGATGAAGAAACCAACCAGAAGTTGCCAGGGCTAGAGATCTTCTTCGACCATAAACTATCCGACACAAAAGGAGAGGAAATAGTGAAAGGGGAAGAAGAAGGAAATAGGAACCAAGACGAAGATTAGGCAGACAAACTGGATGGAATCGACATGGGAGTGTTGTTCAATAAAAAGATGACACAGCTGCATATAAGCCAAACATGCTAGGAAAAATGAGATGTAGTTTTAGACTCTCTTTTAAGCCTTTAAAATAATTTTCGCATGCAAATGGGAAAATGAGGATACAAACCATCTTTTGACTCACTCACAGGAGCCCTGAAAACAGTGTGAAAATGGTTTTTTGATCGCAATTCACACGACTACTAAAAATAATTTGAAAACTGGTCTATCTGTCCCACAATGCAGTTCAAGCAATCCATGTATTTTCTCGGTTTGAACCCGAGGGACCAGAGCCCCGTCAATGCACCTTTTTGGCCTCTTGCCGAGGGACCTCGGCCCCAACACACACGTCTTCTCGGCCTCTCGCCGAAGGACTGCTGCCCCAACGAAACCACCTTCACGGCCTCACACCGAAGGACCTTAGCCCCAACAAATGTACCTTCTCGGTCTTTAACCGAAGGACCTCAGCCCTACTGCATATGCCTTTACGGACTTTCATCGAGGGACCGCATCCCCTACACAAGCCCAGTTAACCAGGGTTAACATTCACAGAACCATATGTTCAACCATCACATTCCATACACCTATGCATAACCTAACAAGGATTTAAATACGTAAAATCATGTACTATCACTACATTTCACAAACCACGTCACATGCTACGCACGCGACTCACACAACACTTGCAACCCATGCAACAAGCACTAATGCATCCATTCCGCATATTCCACATAACATTGCCTATAAAATCTCTGAGTTTTAAAGCATAAACCACGTTACACATAGCGATACCAAAACCATGTAATCCACTTACATAATTCGTACATAAATAAACCGTTATAAATGCACATAACCATGTATAACAATATATCACAACGCAACCTGTCAAAACAAACCAACATCCACTCACAGGGACAACCAACAACTCACGGAACCCAGCCTAACCCAAAGGCCAATGCTAAACCCCTCAAACCACGAGGTCACAAAACATCACCTTTTCCTCAAAGGTTTCACGGGCCCAAACACGCCTCGCATCCAACCATGATGCACATAATCGTCCCCCAACTGCCCACATCTAGTAATGCACGTCACCCCTGAGGACTTCATGTAAACCAGCACTCGAAACCACGATACGACCCCCAAAGCCACTACACAATCGACCGGACCCCAAAAAGAATCCAATAGTATTTCAGTCAAATAGTCTCATAAATAATCAATTGAATACCATTGGAAACCAATTGAAAATCAAGAACCCAACCAAAACAACCAAAACAAACACCAAACGCCCACACAGGCCCCTAGTCGACTGGCCCCCACGCTCAGTCGACTGGAAACATGATGGAAAACAAGAAAAACCCAAATAGAAACATTTTTGTCGACTGACCTCCAGGTCCAGTCGACTGAACCCAAAATAGAAACATCCAAGTCGACTGACCTCCAAGTCCAGTCGATAGACCTCCCAAACTCAAGATCCAGTCGACTGACCTCCCAGGTTCAGTCTACTGAACTCCCACGGGAACCGTTTTTAAACCACGGTTTTAACCCCCCAAATCTCGAATCGAAGCCTCCAAACTCCTATCCAACACCCTCGGACATCCACACGCCAAAGACTAACACCAAAACCACGAAAGAGACACCCTACACCCGATTTCATCCACCGAAATCGCCGAAAGATGATTTTTTAAACCTAAAAACCTAACTTCAAACAAACTCAGATCTAAAGCAATCTAATCGTTAAAATGCCCACAATTACATGTAGCACCCTTATAAGACATGAGAGTCTAGGATCCTACCTTGGTGAGTTATAAACTCGACACCTCGAACCACGTGCAAAATTGAGCCTCGCCAGAATGGAATTCTGTTCGGAGCCCACAGGAATTCACTATTTGATCGTAAAAAATTGAGCCCCAGGCCCCCGAGAACTTAGAGAGAAGGCAGAGAGAAAAAATAAACTTACTGAAAAATTTTAAAAATATCTAACTTCAGATATTTATAGGCCTAAAAAATATCTTTTTGTGAAATTTTTTCAAAATTTGTACCGCAATGTCCCACGACCCCGGGAACCTTTCCCGTATGCATATCTAACCCCGATCTTACATCAAAAGCATATAAAAATATGCTATCACATAAGCACGAAACGCGCATAAAAAATACAAAAAAAAAAAAAACGGGTCAAGGTCTCACAACTCTACCCCCCTTAAGGAATTTCGGCCCCAAAATTCAACTCAAGGTTAAAAAAAACAACCACGTCGATCACAATCGACACAAGCATACAAGATGGTCAGTCAAACCATTCCTAGGATATAGTCAAACAAGGTCAGGCATCCTAAACAATTGCCAACTATCTCAACGACATGGGATCTACAACTTGCCCCAACCTCACATCATCACTAGCCACTGTCTCAACACAGTATACCACCCATGGAGTTCATCGCCAACTCCCAAACGAATGCAACAAAGAAACTGGCCCAAGACCCGTATACTCAGAAAGTACCTCTGCTCACTGAAGGCATATCTGCATCATCCGGCATAACCGACGCCCTGGAAGAACTAGGAGCTATGAGGGCTTACGCTCGGGGCAATATCGCTCTGCCCTGTCCACCATAACTCGACACTGTCGGCTTCCGTACTGACTGAACTGAAGTTCCACTATCCGTCACTTGGGAAGTTTGAACAGCAGGATGCTGCTGTCGATCCTGCGCAAACGAACCCTCTAGTGTGTTCACTGTACTCGGCGCGCTCTCCCTCTGGGGATAATTCCTACGGATATGTCCAGACTGGCCACATCCATAACAAATCTGTAACTCCCTCCCTTGTGATTGAATCCATGAATCTTGGGACTGCCTCAGCCGGGGGCAATCCACCATACGATGTTCAAGCTGCCTGCACCGATAGCAAATCAACTCCCTTTGCTCTGGCCTCCCAGATGTTGCCACTGATGGTGCAAGTACTAAAAACTGATGAGGTAATCTAAATGGATGAAAGATATTACCAGAGGATCTCTGCCTCTTGCTGGAACGCCCACCTGTCTGTGCCTCAATCCCACTCTGTAATGTTCGGGCCTCCCTAAAAGCTCGAATCTCAATCATAGTGTTCTCCACTCTCGCTGCTGCCTCCACTAGCTCTGTGAACACCTGAAGTCCTATCGCAACCACATGCTCTTTGATCGCTGGCCTCAAGCCCTGCTCAAACCTCATCGATCGCAGCTTATATGTGTTCACTAACTCCGGTGCAAACCGGGATAAGCACGTAAACCTAGCCTCATACTGCAAGACATCCATGACCCCCTAGCTAAGAGTGTAGAACTCCTCCCTGTACAAATCCCTCTCCGAAGCCGGGAAGTATTTTTCTTGAAACACTCCAGTAAAGGCTGCCCGTATGACCTCCACTGTGGTCCTTGCATATCTCCACCATGCATGAGCATTACCTCATAGCTGAAAGGCGATAAAAGAAATCTGTAACTCATCCTCCATGATCTGCAATGTGTCCAAGGTTCGAGTCACCAACTCCAACCACTCTGTCGCCACAATAGGATAAGGATCTCTAGCAAAGATAGACGAATCCATATGCCTAAACTCCCGCATCGCTACTGTAGCCCTCGCCTCAGGTACTCCATCTCTTTCCCAAACGATCTCACCTCGAACCAACTGCTGGATAGAACCCACCAGCACACACAACAACTCAGTCGTGTCTATCAGTCCAGGGGAGCATTTACATCCCCAGCATCAGAGATAAGAATATCCATTTGGCCAACACCTCGGCCACGGCCTCGCCCTCTCCTCGCAGACATCGCGTGTATATGAAAGTGATAAAACATAAGATGCAACGTATAGCATAAACCACATAAGCATGCTAACATATAAGCACATAGGTTCATGCTAAATAACCCCACATACCGAGGAGAACCAACAAGAATGACACGTCAATCTGGATAATCTACTCAGATTCTCTACTAGAAATCACGTTAGTTAAACACGTTTCTAACTTGGCTCCCAAGTTTGATAATCCAAACGCCCAAAGGCAAGACTAATCAATCCTACAATTCCACCTCTATGCTCATATATACACATCATTCACGTATAACCCGCATGCTATCACGTTCATGTTATCAAAATATCTAAACACATGCAATCAAGCACACGTAATTAACCTCACACGAGATACACCCTCTTCCCACAGCTCTTAGGTATTCGAACCCAAAGCTCTGATACTAATCTGTCACGCTCCAAACTCTGGGTCACGTGAAACACCTACAAACAACCATCCCGAGAACACACTCTCAATATAAAATAGACATGCATTTTATATAATTACCAAATGGCATACATTACATGGTTCCAACACCAAAAAAACAAGTTACAACATATAAGTAACAGAAAGAACAAAACAAAAGACTACAGCTTTTTCACCTCTCCAGCAACTCTAGGTCAACTTGCGTGATCGGTACCTGAAGAAAATCAAATCCCACAACGTGAGCTAAAACTCAGCAGAAACAATACAACACATGCATAATAAGCTAAACATGCTGGAAAAAATGAGGTGCAAATTTAGACTCTCTTTGAAGCCTTTAAAATAATTTTCGCATGCAAATGGAAAAGCGAGGATACAAATCACCTTTTGACTCACTGACAGGAGCCTAGAAAATAGTTTGAAAATAGTTTTTAGACCGCGATTGACATGACTCTTAAAAATAATTTGAAAACTGGTTTATCCATCCCACAATGCAGTTCATGCAATCCACGTATCTTCTCGGGTTGAACCTGAGGGACCGCAGCCCCGTCAATGCAATCCACGCCTCACGCCGAAGGACCTCAGCCCCAACAAATGTACCTTCTCGATTTTTAATGGAAGGAGCTCTGCCCTACCGCATACGCCTTTACAACCTTTCACCGAGGGACTGCAGCCCCAACACAAGCCTAATTAACCAGGGTTAACATTCACATAACTATATGTTCAACCATCACATTCCATACACCTATGCTTAACCTTACCAGGATTTAAATGCATAAAATCACGTACTATCACTATGTTTCACAAACCACGTCACATGTTGCACACGCGACTCACACAACACTTGCAACCCATGCAACATGCACTACATGCAACCATTCTGCATAATCCACATAACCATGCCTATAAAATCTCAGAGTTTTAAAGTATAAACCACATTACACATAGCGATACCAAAACCATGTAATCCACTTACATAATTCGTACATAAATAAACAGTTATAAATGCACAAAATCATATATAACAATACATCATGACGCAACCCATCAAAACAAACCAATATCCACTCACAGGGACAACCAACAACTCACGGAACCCAGCCTAACGCAAAGGCCAACGCTAAACCTCTCAAACCACGAGGTCACAAAACATCACCTTTTCCTCAAAGGTGTCACGGGCCCAAACACGCTCCACATCCAACCACGATGCACACAACAGTCCCCCAACAGCTTACATTTAGCCATGCACGTCACCCTTGAGGACTGTATCTAAACCAACACTCGAAACCACGACACGACCCCCAAAGCCACCATATAACCAACCGAACCCCAAAAAGAATCCAATAGTATTTCAGTCAATTAGTCCCCTAACTAATCAATTGAATACCATTAGAAACTAATTGAAAACTAAGAACCTAACCAATACCACCAAAACAAACACCAAACGCCCACACAGGACCCCAGTCTACTGGAAACATGCTAGAAAGCAAGAAAAACCCAAACAGAAACATTTCAGTCGACTGATCTCCAGGTCCAGTCGACTAAACCCCAGACAGAAACATCCCAATCGACTGTCCTCCAGGTCCAGTCGATTGACCTCCCAAACTTAAGATCCAGTCGACTGACCTCCTGGTCCAGTCGACTGTACTCCCACGGGAATCGTTTTTAAACAGTAGTTTTAACCCTCTAAATCTTGAATCGAAGCCTCCAAACTCCCATCCAACACCCTTAGACATCCATACGCCCAAGCCTAACACCAAAATCACGAAAGAGACACCCGACACCAGATTCTATCCACCGAGATCGCCGAAAGATGGTTTTTTAAACCCAAAAATCCAACTTGAAACAAACTCATATCTACAGCAATCTAACCGTTATAAACACCCACGATTACACGTATCACCCTTATCAGACATGAGATTCTAGGATCCTATCTTGGTAAGTTAAAAACTCAACGCCTCACATCACGTGCAAAATTGAGCCTTGCCGGAATAGAATTTCGTCTGGATGAACGCGTAGCCCACCGTGCCAATAGTAGGAATCCGCTGTCTGATTGTCAGAAATCAAGCCCCGGGCCCCTGAGAACTTAGAGAGAAGGCAGAGAGAAAAAAAAACTTACTGGAGAAATTTTGAAAATATCTTTTGAAAATATCTAACTCCAGATATTTATAGGCCTCCAAAATATTTTTCTTTTTCAAAATTTCTAAAATTCGTACTGCAACGTCCCACGGCCCTGAGAACCTATCCCACATCTATATCTAACCCCGGTCATGCATCAAAAGAATATAAAAATATGCTCTCACATAAACACGAAACACGCGTCGAAAAATGCCGAAAAAAAAAATGGGCCAGCATCTCACACCTTCTGCCTAGTCGACCTGAAGCCCTAAACGTTCATCCATTTCGAGAATTATTGGGAATACGGGTAACCCTTACTGACTGTACGCTGTCATAAGCAGAGTAACAGAGTTTGGGCATACCGTTTGACCATGTTTTACACCACTCCAGGCATGAGAGGTATATACCTGGCTCTATTCAAAAGGTATCATGTTCGATTGACCAAAATTGGCCTTTTGCATATAGTAGCTTAGAACCCCCCATTAGGTGCTACTAACCCTAGTAAGATTATGTATTTTCTCAATTGAATGTTTTGTTTGCATATTGTTAGGATTGTTTGTTTGGGTTTAAGCTAGTTCCTTTTCGGGTTTCCCGGGTTCAACCCAGGTTTTCGGTTATCCTTTGGTTAGGTGAGCTTTTCGCCTTTGGGTTCTTACCCGAGCTTTGTTTTTCACCATGTCTGGTTTTCACGCCACAGTTTTCTTCTCAGGGTCATGCCCTTATTTTGAAGCTTTTAGAATAATTTCTCTCTCTCCTCCGAGTTCTTCTCGAATTGTTGGTTTCTCCCCCGCTTTCGTTTAGACTCGCTTTCTTCAAACCTTAGTTATATCCATGTGAGCTAGTCTTGCTTTCCTACCATTATGCTTGCCTGTTTCTCCGTTTAGATGAACCTTTCCTCTAAAATTTAGTTGACCCTCTTCTTAGCCATCATTCTATTTTTTTTTGGGTTCCCCTGTTGTTATGTTGCTAGCATGAGCCCGGCAGGGGCATTGTCTCAGCTTCCGTTACTATCTGCTTATGGTTTACTGTTTTGGGTATCAAGAATGTTTGTTATTTGTCATCAGAATTTTATCCAGAAATTATTTGATACTGGTCATTCTTCTTTTGGGATCTAGGTTTTCCTACGGATTTACCATTGAGCTAGAAAAAGTACAACCAATACGTTTCTGGGAAAGATCAGGGTCAGGTAGACTTTATAGAGTATCTGAACAACTAGCTGAGTCATCGAAAATGGCAGAGAATAAAATTAACTTGACAGCTCTGATGAGAGCTATTACTAAGATACAAAGAGAAGTGGAGCAATAGACCTAAGCTCAAAACCAATGTCAGGCATAGATCTGGGCGATTCAGGCCCATATGCCCATTGTGAATGGACAACCAGAGGATACCAATGAGAACGGCGAAGACTTTGGGAATGATAACGAGGCACATGAGGCACCGTAAGTTGCTGTGCCACCTTGGGTTCCTCGCCCGGTGATGGTAGAAGAAGAGAACACTGCCCAGTCTAGGAAATTCGCGCTAGCGAAAAAGATCGACCGAATGGAGAAGGTGCTAAGAATGGCCAAAGGTGTAGAAGAATACATGCTGGATGTAGGTAGCTTGTGCCTATTCCCAGATGTAAAACTTCCTAAAAAGTTTAAAATGCCAGAGATGGAGAAGTTCAACGGCACCGGAGACCCCCGGATTCATCTGAGAATGTATGTTGGAACTCTCTCCCCCATGGGAATTAATGATCAACTTAAGACCCAATTATTTTACCGATCAATTTCTGGGGTAGCACAAAGGTGGTTCCTTTCTTTGGAGGTGGCCAAAACTAGAACTTGGGAAGACATAGTCACTGCATTCATCAGTTAGTATAGCTACTACGTCCAATTGGACGTCACCACCCGAGAGCTCAAAACAAATTGACAGGAGAACCGAGAATCTTTTGTTGATTTCCTGACCCGTTGAAGGGATAAAGCCGCCAAGATGACAAACTGACCCACCGAGAAAGAACAAGAATCATGGTCAAGAATCTATAGTCCCCGCTGATGCGTTACCTCATTACACAACTGTTTTCTACCTTTGAGCAGTTATTCGATGCTGGGGTTCAGATAGAGGACGTCATCCAGTCAGGAGTTATCGAAAAAGTTAAACCTAGCCAGAAACTGAGGACATTCCCTGCAACCAACCAGAACCAATCTGCTGCCACCAACCTCGTGTCTCGCCCAAATGAGGCGAATCTTCTAAACCCTTCATCCTCTGCACAATAATAAAACAATACCCAACAGTCAGACAACGGCCAACAGCAGCAAAGGCCACGGAGGGTCTTCACTCCCTTCAAATTTTATTATCCACCGCCCTGAGTCGATTCATCGAGAAAGGACTTATCAAGCCATTGGACATCATGCCCGAACCTTATCCCCTACCGCCAAGGTTTAATGCTTCTCAATAGTGCACCTTCCACCAAGGTCACGGGCATTTGACTTATAAATGTATGAGGCTGCGTCATGAGATTCAGAGTCTCATTGATGACAAAGTGATCCATCCGTTGTCCGTTACTCCAAAGTCGAATGTCACAACTAATCCCCTACCAAACCACGCCAAGTAGTCGGGGGTAAATTTCATAACTCTGGGACACTCAGAAGATTCGAGCCGATATACATGTTCAGCATACCTGCTATGCCCTCATGTTTCAATAACTGAGGATCAGACAACATTCTCATTTATTATGGTTAGAAATGGTCGAGACATGATGGAGGAATAGGATGATAATACCTGGGGATGGTATCAAACAGTAATCCAAGCCTACCAAGAAGAAGAGGAGGAACGTAATGAGGAAGATGACTGGCCGCTGGATTATTCGGCATAACCTTATGGGTTTAGCCACGTACCTGATGGCATTACTCTTTCCTAACTTTTTGAGGAGGAGATATGTCGACGAGATGTAATTCTATTGGTTGGTAAGGGTCGTGCTGAAGTCAGATGGGACTAAGTGGACCGATTTTTGGGCTGCTCGGGAACAACATGTGGATTACATCGGGGAAGGTATCTGGGAAGAAGTTAACAATACGTGGGTTATGGAGGATGATGAGGTGAGAAGAGGAAGAGCAGTAGTCAGTGGGTTAGATTATTTGTGGGCATTTGAAAGCCCTCCGTGCATAGACGAAGTAAGACAGACTAAAAGTACAATGCCGAGGCTGTGAGACCCTGAGGATGGTGTGGAACACCTAACCAGGAGTGGACGATATTTCAAACCGACTCAATTGAAGAAAGGACAGTCAAGCAGGAAAGGGAAAGAGAAAGAACAACAAGAAGAAGATGACGCTGTGCTGAAGCAGCTTAAAAAGACACAAGCTAATGTCAGCATTTGGGGCTTATTAATGGCCTCACACAAACATAGATAAGCTGTGCTGAAGGTCTTGGACAAGGCCAGTGTTTCGATAGACGCAATCCTGGAGTAACTTGTTGGACTCATTCTGCCAGCTATAGAACCAAAATTCATCTCTTTTTCTGATAAGGATCTGCCAGCAGAAAGAAAGAATCATAACAAACCCTTGCACATAACCGTTAAATGCATGGAAAATGGGTCCCAGTGACTTTTATTGATAACGGGTCCACATTAAATGTTTGTCCGCTTAGAACAGCAGTTTTCTTAGGACTAAAGCTGGAACATTTCACACCCAGTAATCAAGGGGTCTAGGCCTACGACAACACGAGGAGAGACGTGCTGGGTTTGGTATCATTTGCATTATCAGTAGGGCTTTTGAAAACATCAGTCGAGTTTCACGTACTAGATGTACTGGCTTCTTTCAACATGTTGCTAGGCAGGCCATGGCTACATGACCCAACGTACAGGCGATGTCATCGGCCCTTCACCAAAAGCTGAAATTGATAAAGAATGGAGCAGTTCTGACTATCCATGGTGAAGACAGCATCCATCCCCAAGAGGAGAAGGTTCGACTCTCTTAGAATTTCAGCATGGCGAAGGAGATGTGTCGCTAAGTGGCTTCCGATTTGATGAAGCACAGGCTGTCCAGATGCTATGTACATCAACGCAAGAGCAATCACGATGATGAGGCAAATGTCCTACTTTCCAGGCATGAGGCTAGGGCGTAAGCAGCAAGGAATCTCCGATGGCATGCAATTTCTATCTAAAGGATACATAGAACATACTCACATGCAATATTGTTTAAGCAATATTATAAGAAAATTAGACTAATGCTATAAGAAAAGAAAAGAAAATGAATTAGAACATTATTAAAGAAAAATTAGACTAATTAAAGGAAAAGAAAAAAACTAAAAAATTAAATTAATGCTAGAAAGATAAACTTAAATTACTAAGGAATGAAAATAAAATTACTACATTAATGAAGAAAATAAAATATACTAATAAAGGAAATTGAATTAATACTAAAAAGACAAAGGAATTGATTACAACTATTCAATTTATATGTAAAATGTAGTATTAATTACTGCATTCACATAAATGTAGGTGCATTACTATAACAATTAGCAGCATTATTAAGTTGTGATTGCCAAAATATGTTAGCACCCATTTAATGAATTAATTAAAGATAACGTATTTAATGAGGGTGTGTGAATTAAGCAATTAACTAAAGATATTAAACTTAAGGAAGCAAATTAACTAAGAAATAAGGTTAATTATGCGAATGAAAGAGATGTACAAATTGAAAATTGAATTTAACCCAATCACCCCAAAAGAGAAAAAATGAGGTTTGAAGGATCGAGGATCCAAACGAATTACCTAAATTGCCGGAGAATCCTCAAGTTGGGAATGTACTTCGATGGGCCAATCCTCGGGTGGTGATCCAAGCAATACTTCAATGTAGGTGGAGATTCGAGAATCGGTATTTTAGCAGGCTTTCAGCGTCGGGGCTCGGAATTGCTTGGCGTCTAGGCAGATCTTCACTCACTAATCTCACACTCTAATTCTGTCCTAAAAAACGTACCAAGGGTACGGTATTTAGAGTTTATCAGCCAATAAAATGCTGCCACGTTTAAGGGACACGCTAGGCCATTTGGAGTTGGCGCTCACCACAATACAAGTTGGCGATCGCCATGTTTTTAGAAGGTTCCACAAAGTTCTATGGCGGTCGCCATGATGGGAGTTGATGGTCGCCCTGTTGAAAGGTGGCGGCCGCCATGTTTGGCTAGGGTTTCCAAGAGGTTCTATTGGCGGTCGCCACAATGAACATGGTGGTCACCTTACTTGGGCAGCAAGTTTCGATGGTTCGTCAAAATTTCATTGGTTTGAAGGTTCCGGGTTCAAATATCGAGCTTGGATCACTTTTCGAGGATCATACCGAGGCACTATTCCACCTGTTTTCATCATCGAATTTGCCTATGATTAGGCGGGGTCAAATTGGGGTGTCTACAGTTGCCTCTCTTTGATACAACTTGTATAGCAACGCGTGATGCAAGTTCTATCAAAGATCCAGAGACAACAACCATGTGACCGAGCTATCAATCTTAAGCCACAAGCACATAAGCATTGATATGATGTTGGTCGTACTCAAATTTTCATCGAGCTGCCAACATACCCCCTTTGTTAGGGATCAGACCAGAACGTAGTTCATGGGGCAAAATACGAGATGCAATGATGAGATATGATGCATAACAAGTATAGTGTAATGCAATACGAGTCAGTTTAGGGTCATGAGGAGGACCGACAAGTCTGTTTAGGGTCATGAGGTCATGAGGAGGACCAACGAGTCTGTTTAAGGTCATGAGGAGGACCGAGTCAGTTTAAGGTCATGAGAAGGACCGAGTCAGTTTAGGGTCGTGAGGAGGACCGATGAGTCAGTTTTAGGTCATGAGGAGGACCGAGTCTGCTTAGGGTCATGAGGAGGACCGAGTCTGCTTAGGATCGTGAGGAGGACCGATGAGTCAGGTTTTCATGAGGAGGACCGAATCAGTTTTAAGGTCGTGAGGAGGACCGATGAGTCAGGTTTAGGTCATGAGGAGGACCGAGTCAGTTTAAGGTCATGAGGAGGACCGAGGCAGTTTAAGGTCATGAGGAGAACCGATGAGTCAGTTTTAGGTCATGAGGAGGACCGAGTCAGTTTTAGGTCATGAGGAGGACCGAGGCAGTTTAGGGTCATCAGGAGGACCGATGAGTCAGTTTTAGGTCATGAGGAGGATCGAGTCAGTTTAAGGTCATGAGGAGGACCGACGTAGTTTAGGGTCATGAGGAGGACCGAGTCAGCTTAGGGTCATGAGGAGAATCGAGTCAGTTTAGGGTCATGAGGAGGACTGAGTCAGTTTAGGGTCGTGCAGAGGACCGATGATTCAGTTTCAGGTCATGAAGATGACCGAGTCAGTTTAGGGTCATGAGGAGGACCGATGAGCAAAATATCAAACTAATAGGTCGAGTTAAGATCTAAAAATTTGAAACGAGGTGCGAGATAAAAACCAAGTTATGGCTTAAAACTAGATTTATCGGAAGGAGAAAACATCTTAAAAAGATAAGAGTTTAAAACACACAAAATTATTTTTGAAATTTATTTTTTTCTAAAAATTTTCTTGAAATATTTTTAAGAAACATCTGGGATTATAAAATTATTCTTGTAAAGAACACTCGAGAGAGTTATA